>JBBPJW010000005.1:0-150133 GCA_038088935.1 Pulveroboletus aff. viridisquamosus
CGCTCAACGGACAGAGCCCCGACACAGCAAAAGAACCCCAAAAATCTGGCGGTCGCCAGCTCAGTCAGAGCAAGCGTGCTGAGCAAAACAGGAAAGCCCAGAGAGCGTTCAGGGAGCGCAGAGACCAGTACGCTCTTTTGTTGCTTGTCGCGGCGTCAGTCCAATCACACACCTCTCCGTACCAGACGTGTCAAGGCGCTCGAGTCTCGTTCCCAGCTTCTGGACGCCGCGCTGGCATCTGCTGATGAGGCAAATCGACGCTGGGAGGAATGCAGAGCCCTCGTCGATCAGTTGCGCATCGAGAATGCTGCTCTGCGTGCCGCTCTGAGTGGCCAAGCTCAGCTGAGTGGCTCATTGGTACCAGGCCAGATGTTGGCCGGCGCAACGCCGCAACCACCACAGGAAGGCAGGTCAGAAGGGGAAAAGCTGGAGACACCTAGCTCGAAGGAGTAGCGGAAACAGCCCTGGTATAGCACGGGGCTACGCATCGTCGTTTTCACATCTGCTCGTTCATACTCGTTCACCTTCTCAATAGTAAGCCAGCCAGACCACGCACCGAAACTGTCCTTCCTTTTTTTCTGAATCCAAGGTTTGTAGTAGTGACCACGACATACCCTGCGGTGCTAGATGTGTCGTCATTGTTCATGAGCGTTAGTCCTTTTGCGCATTGCCGAACAAACACAGTCGTGCGGGAGGCCATGATGGTGAGAGGAGACGAAGAGTTGCAAATGCTGACAAGAGCAGCGGATGGGACGTTTTATGTAACCAGCAAGCTTTGTCATCTCCTCGTTTCCGTCCTGCACGATGGTGTCCTTCCTCAGCGACGACGACGACGTCCTGGGCTCAGCAGTTGCCGCCGTTGCAAATGTCCTCCCCGGGAGACGTGTGCTCGTCATGCACAGCCTTCCACGACTTGCTACGCGCATCGCTCACCATCCGCGTCGTCAATTCAGGTAGTTGAACGTGGGGTATGCCATCGGAGCGCTCGGGGCACATTGTACGGAATTGAGTACCGCTGATTGGCCGGTGGAAGGTTGGGCCGCGTTACACCAGGTGTAGCTCGCTGGCTGTAGTGTCATGGTCATCGTGTACCATAGTTCCCAGACGTATGAGCAACAGAAGTTGGTGCAATGTGATTGCTCGAGTGTACCGCGGCTAGAAGAGGGTCCAAACGCTCAAGTGCGACCTCCCAACAGTGTACGCTCGGTGTGCAGACTCGATCTCTGTCCCGGCCCCTTACTCTGCAATGCTGTGGACGCTATGCTGGACGCGTACCTCATGCACACCTGAGGACGACACTCGCAATAGCTCGAGTCGATTTCTCGCTGTGACGATAATGCTGCCTAGTGCGCCATGATTGTCTCTTTGACCTGACTATACAGACTTTGTCTGTTACTGCCCAGGGTTCTATCACCGACCATGCCCCTACTGTCGGTGTACCCTGTCCGCAGACGCCAATGGTGTCCTCGCGCGTACATTTACCCCACAAACGCAGTCATTGGACCCCCAGGAAGCGTCGTACGTTACTGCAAGGGAATCGAACAGCACTCGCAGCGCACGGTCAGACTGGTTGGAAACAATTCCGCTATTGGGTACGGTTTCTCCCTGTTCAACGCGTCCTTGCCGGGGATAGGTATCGCACTTGGTGGCAAGGATTATCGTACAGCACAGTTCAGAGCAGGTGTCTTCTCAGCGCTGGATGCGAGGAACACCACCGAAAAATCGTTGGACACAGGTAGCTTAAACACTCTGCACGCCATCGTCCAATGTCTTGACCAATGTATTGTAGGTGGATCTTGGTTTACAACGTCGTTTCTTCACAATGGCTCTCGCTTGTGGATGGTGGCTCCAACTTGGAGCAGGTACCTCTTGGAGCTCTGTTCACGACAGCAAGGACAATCAACATCGCTGTCGTTGTGAAACGACTCTAATCAATGGCCGAAGTGAGTTACGCTCTGAGTCGTTGTACAAGTGACCTTGCGAACTAAACTGACGTAGTGACACAACACTTCCCACCACCTCGCGACGCATTTCGTCTTTTCTTTCTTCGTCCCACCAGACATTTCCCCCCTATCTCATCGTCAGCAAAGGACTTTGTCACCATGGGAGTTAATCAAAGACCGAAGTTCTTCGGGTGCAACCCAGCCCAAACTCCCGCAAAATTCCCTCTGATCATTTATATTCCCAATTCGCCTCCATTGGACGAGAGCCCACCCGCATCCATGTGTGCAGTTTTTGGTGGTGAAAACGGAGGGAACGCAAGAGTCGGTATACGTGGGTGCTCGAGCTGAGAGATGACGATGAACCTTGAAAGTATTATGAAAGCTATTCCACGGAACATGAGATGCATCTGTCCTCCGCAGTAGTATTACGACTTGGACAGTTCTGTATATATGGTAACAATATCCGTGCTTTTTCACTCCTGTGTGAAAGGTCTCTCGAGATACAAAGCCGAAGGTATATTAACAAAATGAATAGAGCACACACAGGTAGATCACGTTAGTTCATCCAAGGTCACATCGCCAGGTCCAGGGAGATGTTGATGTGCCAAAATGTCATGCTCAATGGGACTTTGAGAGGGTGCGTTCAGGCTTTGGTTAGTCAGAGGTGGTCGAGAGACTCGAGTGAACAGCGAACGTGGTTTGCTGTCCACGGGTACCACCGACGAGCTATACAACTCGAGTTCGTGATGTAAACCATCGTTTAATGCCACCAATGTATCTCGTTCGCGTGTGCACACGAGTAATTTCTATGGGCCAGCCGAAACACCTCAAGGACCATCACTAATAGAATGAGACTCTTACGAACCTGCTTCGTATCTGCCAGCTCCCTCCGTATTCGGTCTACATAGACTATCCTTTGAGCTGGATTATGATGCCCGAGTATCTCAGCGTTAAACCGACTGAGGCGTTCTGCTTCCTCTTCCACCAAGTCGTTGCGTGCTAAAAGTCCCTCTGTCTCATCCAACAACTTGTAGTATGCATCTTGGAATCGTGAAGCATCAGCTAGTTCACTATTCAAACTGCAACATGATCAGTCGTATACGACACCCAATCAAAATATGGACACACAGTTCCACTTCTGCCTTGAGCGTCTCTTCGGCCGTCTTGCTTATGCAAAGTTGCATAGAAAGCTTTTGTGCTACATCCCGTTCCTTCTGCAAGGCTGCCTTGTGCTGAGATATCTGTTCGCTAAGCTGCTTCTCTAGCACATTCGCCTTGTCCTGTAGACTATCCCGAGACTGGCGAATCTCTGCTAGAGAGACCTGCCCGTTGGCGAAATTGTGGTTTACCTCCACCAGTTCTGTTTGGAGTCTTTGAAGTTCGACATTTGATGCGTCGCGAAGAGCAATAAGACTGGTGACTTCCTCTGCTAAAGCGCGGTTTGCAGACTGTTCCTGATGAGTCGTGGTCTCCAAGACGTCTATTTGTGACTGTATGTCGTCCACTAGACCGCAGTAGAAGCTGTGAGCTGCGTCTTGGTACTCAACGAGCGTTACCAGAGCGTGGCCCTCTGTAATATCGAGGCGAAGGGCTGCAAACTCGTTCTCCAGGCTAGAGATGTCGTCATCACGACTATGGATTTGATCGGCGTCGTTCCCTTGGAGTAACTGAGAATAGAAAGTGACCTCTTCTTCAGCATCTCGTAGCTGTTCAATAAGGAATTTGTTCTCCTCCTTGACTTGTCGTATGAGGTGTGTCAGTTCTGTTACCTGACCCTCAGAGTTGCCAAGCTTCCGCTCCAGTCGCAACGAACGAGATTGCAGTGCAAGATGTTCCTCCTCCAGGGTGGTGTGCGCCTTGGCGGCTACCGTTGCGGACACAAGTCGCGCATATTCTTCTGCCACACGACTGAGGGCAGTCCTGCACTGTCCCAACTGAATTAAAAGTTCCTCCTCTCGGTCCTGAGCCTCGTCTCGAACCGTTTCTGCTGCGCGTCGAGCCTCTTCACCACTCTTCCGGGCAACATCGAGTTGCTGCTGCAAGTTCGTGGAGTCAATCCGCAGTTTCGTAGCCTCTTCATCCGCTTTCCTCTTGAAATCATCCAAACAAGATTCAAGCATCTCTCGCTTTTTCTTCTCCGCTATCAACGCCTGCTCCAGTTCTGCCACTCTCCGGTCACGTTCCTTGACCTCCTCTCTCTGCTTCGCTTCCACGCTTGCGAGCGCCTTCTTCGTGTCTCCGTTCTCGATCTCTCGTTTCGCAAGCTGACAGCGCTCGTTTTCATACGTGTGCAGCTTAGTTCGGAGTTCCCTAATCTCGGTCTGCTCAATGGCACTCGCCTTTTTCAGCTCCTGGACGCGCAGCTCGTATAGATCATTTTTTTTCTTCGACTTGTCCAATTTCTCGTGTTGTTCCGCGTTGGTCCTCGTCAGACGAGCGAGCTCAGATCTGTGGCGGTCGAGTTCGGCTTGATGCTACGAATAAAAAGAGAGGGAGACAGTCAGGCAAGTCGGTTTGCATGAACAACAGAGTGGATGGTGCGTACGTTTTTCTTGTCGTCCGTATGAACCCTTTCCAGATCTTCGATCCGCCTCAAGAGAGCGGCGTAGCGGTCCTCCCCTGAGTGTTTACCGGTAATTGTGGGCGGCTTTGAATTTCTCAGGGCAGGTCGTGCAGCCGCACTTGGTGCTGTGTTTGAGTCAGAAAAGCCGTTGGTTTATGAGATTCGTTATACCTGAAGGATCTAGAACTAGGTTGGAAACGGCTACAGGTTACTGATTAATCAAGAAGATTGTTCCATCGTGCGTTACCTGCCTTTGTTAGAGTTAGATCGCGCGCCCCCGTCAAGTCCCATGTTCGTCGTCGTATGAATTGAAGCAAGTCGGTTCTCATATTTAATACTGTAGTTATAAAATTTATTGTCGCGTCATGGAACTATGACCAAACATAGCAAAACAAACGCGACACGGTGGTGGTTGCGTCCAGCGGCTCGAATATATTTATGTATCATTTCATCGAATGAAGCATCGTAAAGAGTCGTGACGGTCATGCAAACAAATAGCGAGAGGAATGAGACCAGGGACAACGTGTCAAGACACAAGTTCAAGGAAAGAGGGGCTAGGAATAAAACGTGGAGGGAGTAAAAGAGTATGTGTTGTATGGGAGAGTTGCATATGCCTGGCACTGCAGTCTGGGGACAACGCAATGTGAAAGGGAAAAATAAATTAAACGTCATGCAATAAGAAGCTCCTTTGAAAATCCTACCAGTGATGCATATGTTGGATCAGTCGGGGGCGTCCCCCAAAAGGGAAAGTTCACACCAACCGGGACAATTTGCGAGAGTCCATATTGCATGTCATAAAGGTGTGAGGTCAAGTTTCTTGTATACCTGCGGTAAGATCATGGAAGAGAATGGAATGTATGATGCCGAAGGGTGAAAAAAGCCGTGCAGATACTCCACGCCGTGGACACCAAGAGACAGACGCAGGAGGGTGGGGGTATGATGCATGTGTGCGGGATGGATACAGAACGATAAAGATTACCGACGTAAGCGTGTATAGGTATAATCGAGAATGGAGTTGGTGGGAGAGGTGGATGCGGAGAAACTTGTTGTACAGGGTGTACATTCTGGTCGGCAGAGGACGGTGGGAATGGAATAGGGCAATGAATGGGTATGGGTAGCTGCGTTGATATTGCTTGAGATACTTGACACCTGAGAAGGCGCGAGGCCCTGATATTTCTCCTATCACGAAAAACAGAACGGTGCATTACAACACAGTGGATTGTGTGTTTGCAAGCAGTCTGCTCCGAGTCCACTCCCCTAGTCCCCTCCAACACGCACCACCCTGCACGGCCAGTGCTCAGAGTCCGCCGTCAAGGACACCTCGCACATCCCTCACCTCACCGAGGTCGGTGAGGAAGGGACACAGGTCCGTGAGTTCAGTATCGTGGGGATCATTAAACCACGAAGAGACAGGAACCGCATTATTCGGATGAAAGATATATGAAGCCGGGGAGTTGTCCAAGATAATGGTGTCAGCGATGGGGCGTCCTAATTGCGAAAGGTCCTGTGGATGGTTTGAGATGCATCTGCAGCCAATGTCGACTATGCATACCTTGACATAATTACCCTTGTGGTTGTAACAACTCTCCCGGAATAATCGATGGGAAACAACATGGTGGATGTCTAGTTTGTCCAAGACCGGGTCTGCGTACTGTACAATGATTGGATCGACGGTTGGGACCATGAGCCGGAAGACAAAACTGACCTTGCTTAGGCTGGCAGTAAATACCACTACCTCGTACATCTCGCCCATCTTCTTCAAAAAACTGTCGACCCCCGGCCTCTTTATGACGTACACATTATGCCAATGGTATTCGATCTCCACTGGCACGACGTAATCCGCGTGCTGTATGGACTACAGGAGGGAGGCTGAGCCGGATGTCAAGTGAGTAAAACTGATGCATTGTACCTTGAAACTGCTGTGAACGAGAGTTTCGTCCAGGTCCAAAACAAGACATTTGCGCCCTGCATGCTGAGGTGCAATTGGAGGCAGAAGCGGCCGCGGCGTGCCATCCTGAAAAGGGGATAAGTCAGATGCAGAACAAGTAGTTGATGTAAGACCTACTGGCCCAATTGGGATGCCAGCACCCCCATTCATTATGAGGGCATCCTCATCTTCTTCTTCCATGGGTTCTCCTTCATCTGGTTCTGCTTCTTCACCCTCACCATGACCCTCATCGTCCGTAAAGCTGCCATCAGACTCGGTCGTCGATGAATGTGATATGTCCCCGGTATGGGGTTGCACAGCAGCCGAAGACGCGTGTGATGTATCTGGTCGAGAAGTGGGTTGTGGGGAAAAAATATCCGAACCAGTTGAACCAGGGGGTTGTACTGCACCACTCGTGACACCTTCCGTCTCTGAGATGGGTAACAACACTTTGGTTGGTGTTGGGGGAACGACAACTTCAGTACCCTGATTGGTCGCTGGGAGTAGGTCCTTGGAAACCGAAATGGGTGGCGGGGCCACCTTTTCTCGTTCCTTCTCCTGGGGCTCACCCTCGGAACGTTGTTTCTCATGAGGGACATCTGCCGGTTTGCTCGCACTCGAACCTTGAAGGGGATGGGTCACATCGGAGATGTCGAGGTCGACTGCATGAGTACGGTCGCTGGGTGCAACACATGGGACGAGCTTGCGGACGAGTTTCGATAGAAAAGATGCCTTCTTAGGGGGACGTTGTGAGCCATCCTTGGACTTGTTCACCTCTTTCGAGGGAACACCTACAGGAGGGCTTTTGTCAGGGACAGAGTTTGTGGAAGCGGGAGGCCTAGCGGCTTTTGACTTGCGGGAGAACCTGCGGCTGGTATTACTGGATGTTGTAGTGGAAGATCCGGTTGGGGTGGTATTCGGCTGGGTGGTAGAAGTGGCAGCAAGAGAGCTCTTGTCCCTGTCCTTCTCCGCATGGCGTGTGCTGTCACGCTCATCTGGGGAAGCAAAGGTAGAGACGGTGATGGAGGGGTTCTGGGTATTGTCCTTGTCCGCTTCGGTGGACGAGGTAGGCGTAAGGTCGTGCACCCGCGCGCTTGGTTCAACGGGGGGTGCACCGTTCCCGTTTATGGACGTCTGCGGCGAAGAAACGGAGGCATTGTTGCGCTTCTCGATGACCAAATCGTGTGAGGGAGGCGAGGAGTCCTGGGGAGCCGCCATGGAGGTGAACCGGCGCCGAGAACGAGAAAAAAAAACGGGAGAAAAAACGGGAAAGCAAGGGAAGCTGTGGGGTGTGGTGTCGGGTGTTGTGCGGGGTATTTGTGGGTATTGGAGGGAAGGGTGTGCAGAAGGGGGGGATGGGGGGGATGGGGTGGATGGAGGAGGAGAGGGGGAAGACGTGAAGGGGTGGCCGAGTTTTTGTACGTGATCTCGCCTTCACACGCGGTCGGCCAACGTGCAAACAATGTGGTCGCGAGGGTGCGCGACATTCGCAAAACGTACACGACAGTATTACAGTTCTGCTTCATCCTCGCCCGTATCAAACAAGTAGTTCGCTGCTAGCTCTTCGTTCTTGTCGCCAGCAAAATATGCCTGAATCACTGCCTCGCGAGAGAATCCGAGTGCTTGAAGCTGCATGTCATCAGCATCCGTCCTTGCTCCACGTCTCCCGACTCACCCGCTCGATCGCTGCTTGCTCCTCTGGCGTCACATTCAGAACTTGCACTCCTGGAACCCCCCCTCCCGCCTCCTCGTCCTCGTCTACGCCCAAAAAATTTAATAGCTGTTCCGGGTTGTCTGCCAACAGTTGCGCAAGCTGAGGATTTGCGGCAGCAAGCTGTTGGATAAGTGGTGGAAGAAGACCAGGGTTCCGTGATACCAGTTCCCTTATCTGACTGATCTGGTTGTCTCGAAGTCCCGACAGGCCTGGGCCACCTAGACCACCCACGTTGGCACCAGCACCGAGCCCACCGCCCCCCTGCTGCTGCTGCTGTTGTTGTGCGAGCTGAGACGAGAAAATGTAAAAAAAAATTAAAAATTAAAAAAGATGGGTAAATCAAGAGGCTATAAACACACCTGGAATAGGTTTTGAGGCTGACTCGGTGCTACCGCAGCGGCAGGGGGAGGGGCTGGTTCGGCCGGTGCGGTGGGTCGTGCAGGCTCCGACTCCGTAACGAGATGGTCAGGAATACCCTGTCGCGACACGATCAAATTCAGATCTTTCCCGCATATAGCTACTCACGCTGAACAAGTATTCAACAGCACGGTCGGGATTGTTGAAACTCGCCCTCAGGGCGCGCAGGACCTGATCGCGCTCGAAGCCCATCTCCATCATGTTCTGAATGGAACTTTGGAGTGCATCTCCAGCGAGAAAGCTGCCCGTGCGGAGTTGGGGGGCAGGAGTAGTCACAGGTGCAGGTGCAGGTGGCGGAGAAGGTGCAGGGGGTGTTGGAGCGACTTGGGGTGCTGCTGGAGCAGCGATTTGTGCGGGTGGATGTGCGGCATCGGATACGGCAGGCGTGGAAGTGGAGGTGCTAGGTGTGGTACTCGGCTTGAGCTAGGATCGAACGTGGTGAGATGGACTGCAGCGAAGACGGGGTCGCCGATACCTTTGCTACCATAAGGACCAAAAAGTCCTTCTCCTTGATCTCGCATGATGCCACAGTCTTGGAATCAGGTAGTATTCTGCCTAGTCGCCAGTTGGGTAGGGGACACGGGGATCGAGCAGGGATGAGCATACCGGCGTAGATCAGCTTTTGAGCCTCCACTGGATGACTGTGGGCTTCGAAGATCTTCTGTTTAAGCCCCCCAACGGTGTCTTCCCCGTCCGCGTCGATCTATAGCATGTTTTGCGACGAAATCAGACCCGGCTGACCGTACACACCTGGAAGACCTTTTGCTGGACCGTCTTTATGGTTATCTTCATTATGGCCAGGAGCAAACGCGTAACACCATGCTTAGCGTGACATCATTCGTCATCATCGTCACACTTGTCACGCTACCCGAGCAGGGTGTCCGGGGTGCCCATCGGCATGCGGTAGAGGGGGCAGGAGCGGCGCGGCGGACGACACCGACAGCGGCGACAACGACGAGGACCTGCACAATGGAGCCAGTCCATGGCGACGAGTACCTACGCAGAATCGCAGCGTTCATCAGACTCAACGAGAAAGGTCTTGCGGAGGCCGGCTTCCACCGTCGTCGCCGTCACCGTGTCACTACCACTCAGCCCTCCGCCTTCGGCCCTGTCAGCTGGCTGATCCCCGCCAACGTGCAGGAACCACCCTCGCCCCGACCTGTAATCTTCGCCATCGACACCCACCGTCTCTTTTACGTCCTCATGCGCATAGAATCACTCGGCATCGACGTCGGCTCTCTCGACGTAACGGTCGACAACCCTTCCAAGCCAATGCACTATACACATATCGACATCGGCCCGGCCATTGACAAGTCCGAGACCCTTTCCCTTGCCTCTTTCCGTTCCTCGCTATCCGCCGTCTCTGGTCTCTCGTTGAGTCCTGGCTGGTGGGGCCGACCAGAGGAACAGAGTATTGATGCTGAACTTAAGTACCTTTATAGTAGCTTCACCAAGATTCCCGCTCTCTTGCTCAGGGGACCTGGACCCAAAGTCATTGCCGAACTGAAAGATGATCCTCCGAATCAGAATGCTCTCCCGCTTGACGCATTCAAGAACCTTCAGTCACTCGAGACCACCGACATTGATCCGCGCACATTACTTGGCTGGGATAGACTTGCAGAATCCCTTCGTAGTTTGACTATCAGGCGGAGTGGGCTGGAAGATGTTGCCGACATATTCATTGGAGCCGTGATCGATGACCAGGCGCGCAGGGATGGGTCACTCAAGGACGAGAGGTCGAGGCAGATCCCTTGCAGACAGTCCCCTTGGATTCATACGCCAGTACCTGCCTCTGTACCCGAGGGCGACGAGGAAGCGACCACTATTCCAGAGCATCCCATACCCCGCTCCCCCTCTTTGGTCCTCTCGCCATACAAATGGTCGCTTCTTAGACGTCTTTCCCTCGCCGACAATGCCCTCACGTTCTTGCCGACAGACATATTCCCATATCTTGTCTCTCTAACACATCTTGATCTGTCTTCGAATCTGCTCGTCTCTGTGCCGCATGGCCTCTCGGTCCTCCACAATCTTGTCTCTCTCAGTCTCTCCGACAATATGATCGATTCTGTTCTGGGGATCTACACCCAATTAGGACAGATCCTCTACCTGAACCTTTCCGGTAACCGTCTCGAGTCCATCTGCGGTCTCGAACGTCTCATGGCGCTCGAGCGGGTAGACCTCCGTTTCAATCACATTGATGAGAGTGCCGAAATCGGACGTCTCGCAACACTTCCAAACGTCGAGGAGGTGTGGATTGAGGGGAATCCGTTGACGGAGATAGAGGACAACTACCGCATTGCGTGCTTCGACTCTTTTCAGAAAGAGGGGAAAACAACTATCTCTTTAGATGGAAGTATGCCGACGTTTTACGAGAGAAGAGGGCTCATGCCCATTGCGCCGGAGCAGATGGGTTCTGCGAGAGACGTACCCATACCAGCGTCCCTTCCCATCGTCCCGATCGGGCTCGCGAGGCCGAAGGGAAGCCATGGCACGGTGACGGACGCTGTGACGGTACCCGAGACGGTACCATCACCGTCGATGGGGTCGCGATCAGGCCGACCGAAAAAACGCAAGGGGAAGCGTATCGTGGACCTGAACGGAGACCAGCGCGTGCTTTCGCCGGGCTCTCGGTCGGGGGGGCTGCCGCCTGTGGGTGGGTTGACGATGCCACATTCGCCGGCTACATCGCCGCAGGGATCGAGCCCGCTGTCGGGAGACGGGCGCGGACGATCGGATTCGGTATTTGAGCCGCCTGATAGCTGGGTGGGGGTGAGCGGGGATGGGGAGGTGAGGGAGGCAGAGGTGTACCGGGCGCGGATGGAGGCGTTGCGAACGGACATGGGGGACGGCTGGTTGAGGGTGTTTAGCCAGAGCCAGGTCGAAGAGCACACGCGAGGGTAGTCAGTAGGCCAGGGGGTGACTGGGGTCCTAGGCGGATGTATGTCCTTGCAGCGACGACTTTGTTGAATTCTCACACCAATCCCGTTTCCAGCCAGGTTGCCTGTGGCATCGTCCTCGCCTTCGTCCTCGCCTTCGTCGCTCTTTACTTCACCACACAACAGACCTCTCCTTCCAGCATGGGTGCCAACTTGTCAAAAACCCTCAGTGAGCCCCGTATCCCACTCGTTTCCACCCGTTTCTCACCCGTTCTAGGTCGCTTGTTCGGTAACAAGGAGATGAGGCTCCTCATGCTCGGCCTCGATGCTGCCGGCAAGACCAGTATGCCATCCACCGCGTCCTGCGTCCGCTCGCTGACTTGCTGTTACCCAGCTATCCTGTACAAACTCAAGTTGAACCAGTCTGTGACCACGATCCCCACCGGTCAGTCTCCGTCCGTCGTCTCTTCGTCCGTCGTGCTCACATCATCGCCCAGTCGGTTTCAATGTCGAGACGGTCACATACAAGAACGTCAAGTTCAACGTCTGGGACGTTGGCGGACAAGACAAGATCCGTCCGTTGTGGAGACACTACTACACCGGTACCCAGGGGCTTGTTTTCGTCGTCGACAGCCAAGACCGAGATAGGATCGACGAAGCAAAACAGGAGCTCCACCGCATACTCAGCGACAGGGAGATGAAGGAGTGCCTATTACTCGTATTTGCGAACAAGCAAGATCTTCCTGGAGGTGCGCGACTGATCTCTGGTCCGGTATCTTTGTTCTTCATTCCTCTCCAGCCATGTCGCCTGCCGAGGTCACCGAGAAGTTGGGCCTGCATCGCATGCGTGACCGCTCGTGGTACGTCCACCCCAGGTATGCTGCCCTCTTTTGTTTTCGCTTGGACGTGCCTGATCAGAGCGGCAACAGTTGTGCAACCACAGGGGAAGGCCTCTTCGAGGGACTTCAATGGTTGAACCAGAACGTCAAGAAGCGTCAACCATGAGCATGTACGTCTCCGGCGCCCCCCTTTGTGTTCCTTCCCGTCTCACTTCATTAAAGGGAGTCTTGATTCCGTCTCTCAGCCTTGTTGATACCCATATTATGCTATTCTCTTACGGCCTGCGACGACCTGTTTCTTGCACGCACGACAGACTATCTGATTCGCGTCATGTCCTTCCACACCCAGATTTCATCCTTTGTCTTGCGCGGTTCACTTGTGCAGTGAGGACCCTTTTCTCTGCTCGATCGTTCCATCAAAACTCTGGTACACCACTTTTCGCAGCCGTAGTCTTCTTCTTCCATCTCGATGTTGGTTATTCTTCTCCCAGTCATTTAATGGGAAGGCCTCCCTTGTGAATTTGTGACGCATGGCATTAATTATCGTGGACATGATCAATAATCATTTAGAGTCGTCTACTATGCAACTTGGACTGGGGACAGGTGCCTGTGATGCGTCGGCATCTTGACCGTGGCAGCGTGGTCATTGTTGTACCCGACGTTTCGCGAGAATGTCGCTGCCCTGCACCAGCCCACACACGTCCGACGGGTTGTCCTCTGCGTCCAATAATTTCGTCCTTTGTGTCATGCTCTCCCTTCTCCGTGCAAAACCATTCGCTCGCTCACACCCGCCCCAGGTCAGCAGGAGGCGATTCGGGTCCGCCGTCCAAGGCTTCACCGACGCCGTGGGAAACACGCCTTTGGTGAGACATGACTGGTTGGGCCGACGCCAGGACATGCTGACATGCGTCCGCCTGTGTAGATCTATCTCAAGTCGCTGTCTGAACAGACTGGCTGCCACATACTCGGAAAGGCCGAGCTTCAGAACCCAGGTGGAAGTGTCAAGGACCGTGCTGCCGTTGGTATCATCCGCGATGCGGAAGAAAACGGTCGGTGCGTGCATGCCCGGCCTGTCTTGCAGGGGACCACATGGGCTGATGGACGTGATGGTCCAGCATACGTGCTGGTGGAACGATCGTCGAGGGGACCGCTGGGAACACCGGCATTGGTTTGGCTCACGTGTGTCGAGCCAGGGGCTACAAATGCGTGATATTCATGCCTGACACTCAGGTGAGCCTGTTGCTCCGTGCTCAATATTAGGACGCACACATCGACGCCACGTCGTCTGTTAGAGCCAGGAGAAGGTTGACCTCCTGCGCATGCTCGGCGCAGACGTACACCCCGTTCCCGCCGTCCCTTTTGAGAACCCACAGAACTACAACCACCAAGCTCGAGAATACGCTGCTAATCTGGACAACGCGTTATGGACTGACCAGTTCGACAATACCTCGAATACTCACGCACACTATCTCACAACCGGTCCAGAGATCTGGGCACAGACACGAGGCGCGATCGATGCGTTCGTGTGTGCAACCGGTACCGGCGGGACACTGGCCGGTGTGGGCAAGCTTTTGAAGGAGAAGAGCGGCGGAAGGACCCAGGTGTGGCTCGCGGACCCCCCAGGGAGTGTTTTGCATTCCTATCTGTCAAGCGGTGGTAAACTCGTCGAGCGCATGGGCAGCTCTATCACCGAAGGTCCGCATATCTGCCATCTTTCATTGGGTGTCGCTCAGGGTCCGTGATCCTGCAGGTATTGGCCAGGGCCGTGTCACGGACAACTTGGCGACTTTTATCAAGGATCTAGATGGGTCCCTCATGATATCAGATGAGAAGTCGATAGCGATGCTATATCAGCTCTTAGACACCGAAGGCTTATACCTTGGTGCAAGCTCGGCTTTAAACGTCGTTGCCGCTGTGGAGCTTGCGCAAAAACTCGGCAGGGGTGTGTACGACAACTTCTCTTGAGACCCATGACTGACGTGATGATCATTAGGATCGACCATCGCCACCATCTTGTGCGACGGTGCATATCGTTATCAGAGCCGCCTCTTTTCCAAGAAATGGTTGCGGTCCAAGGAGTTGTACGACGATATACCGGAACAGCTGAGGAAATATGCTGTCCTGGATTGACGTATCGCATCATCCTGTTAAAAGTATTCGACACATGTACTTCATCATGGAGAAGGCGATGACGAGCCTCTCAGCGTGATGTATCCCCTTCCTCACGAGTGCTTGTCCCTGTTGACCTCTGTTCATGTGGACGATCTCCCCCAACGTCTGAGGAACTTGCGGTGACTTGATTCCCAAATAAACCATTGTCCAGAGAAGTCGAGAAGTCTTTTGGACTTGGTCTGATTTGGGGCAGTCTCCTATTCGTGGCCTGTAGAAACTACTACCACATCGCCAAGCGATGAACTTGAAATAATACCACCATATGATTTCTCCCAACGCTACCCCGGGGGAACGACGCCACTCAAGAAGGTACCAGTCGTCGAAAATGCCATGTCTTATCAACGAATGTGTACATACAGGAGCTCGGAACAATAGGCTTCTTACTGGGTAGATGGACGCGACTCACGTAGTCAATGTGGAAGATAGGAGAAAGCTAGCACTTGTGTTCATACCCTCGGTGGCTCCAAGACCCTGAGTCTTGTAGTCTGCCAGTCAGATCGCGGATTCAGCATCAGCTAGTCCAAAAAGAACGTGTGAGAGCCAGAGGATATTTGCATACTGGCTGTAGAGGACCATGACATTCGTGACCAGCCAAGTTTGAGGGTCAGGTAAGGGTACTGACACTAGAAGAAAGGACTGGCTAATCCGACATCTCTGGTTCGGGCGTTACCATCTGTAACAGACAGTGTGCTCGCCATCGTGGTGGTTCTAGGACCCGCGGGGGTACGGTAGGAGGAACATTAGACAGACGCATCGAAGGGTAAGAGAGATTCGCCATTGAACACTCATGTTCGAAGAAGAATAGATCCCGACGGGTACCCATTCCGCTCTATTGTATTCATGCGCCTGAAGTAAACATGGACGAGTTCACGAATTGCAAGAACAACGCGCACCCACCAACAAGTGATGTTACTTCATGTCATGATGTAAACACTGCCATCTTTCTCTACCTCCTTCCCAAGTGTCCGAATCCTCCCTGTTCTCAACAATATACTCTTTATATCTTTTTCCAAATCCAACTTCGGTATCGGTACCCCTTTTAGATCAATTCTTTCGAAGTCAACAATAAAATTTGCTAAACGTGGCTTGGATGAATGAAAAACTGGGAGTGCTGTCGTCGTGTCGACAGAGGGCTGCTGGGAAGGACGAGAGGAAGAACAAGTAAACGGCTCTGGAGAAGTGCAAGAGGGTGAGAAAGAGCGACATGTTGGAGAGTATTTGATGCGCTGTGCAGGCGTAGGTGGCCGAAGAGAACGCGTATCTGGAGTAGCCACAGTTTCCGCTGTGGCACGCTCTTCTGCATCAGAGGGTAGGTGCGGAGAAATACATGAGACCTCTGGTTCATCGTGCTGCCGGATTACATTCCCAAGAATGGATATGTTGGTCTCGCCCAGAGCAACCGGACTCCCCCTATTCGAGAGCGACCAATCTGTTGGTGTTGCTTGATGCTGTAAAGTGGGCGAAGGTGTGCGATGTGGTGTCGTAGGACATACCGACGGCTCTCCGCATTCAAGTTGCCTCGCTGCATCTATGGGTGGCTCGACAACAGAACGACTGAGTTCTGTTTCTGCATGGTTGGTTGAGTTGTGAAGGTACTGTTATGCAAGGGAACATGCTGACGTATAGGTTGTTCTTCTACTGCTGGCTTGGTTGCAAATCTCCATGGATCAAGCTCAACTTTCTGGCCATTCAACTCAGCATGTTTCGGATGCTGTAAGAGATAAATCAGCTTACCCGCCAGCGTTTAGCATAGGCTCGTTTCAGATCCTGGGGGCGTTCAGGTCTGGGTTTCGCGACATCCTCAGCAGCTTCGAGTCTCTGATCCTGAAGGGCAGGAGGCAATTGGAGAAGAGGGAGTGATCGGGAAGATGGTGGTGCATTTTTGTTTTGCACAAGGTCTTGCTGCTTTCGAAACATTAAGATATTTCTGACCTAGCGCATTAAACCGGAACACTGGACATATGCGGGAACTTACCCACCCCCACCGTCCTGACGAAGACCTGAAACCCATTCTTTCATTTTCTCGTCGGACTCAAGGTCACGCGGGCTGCCGAACAGGTGTCCACCGATGCCTATCGAAGAGATGTAACTGACTTCGAGTGAGATGTGGGATACGGGCGTATTTCCGAACGTGTTTGAACCAAGAGGACGCGGAGAAAACATCGGACGATAGTTGGAGATAAAAACAAGAAAGAAGCGAGAGTCGATGACACTACGCCCATGACCACTGTTACAAGACTGAGGAGGCGACATGTAAGGACGACCGAAATAAAGCTGACCTCTTGTATTTGTCCGTGGCGTTCACTGAGATGCGAACGGACACTCTGTAATCCTTATCGGATATCCAGGCCCAGACATAACTATCTTCCTGGCAAGTGAGCAACTGGGAGGCATGTCAGTATTGGCGGGTACACTGACGGGAAACGTACGTCCGTGAGTTGCACTCTTTTTTTATTATTCGATACTGGTGCATTGAAGAATTGGGCACCATATTTTTCTGCGATGTCTATGAGGTAGTCACGGATCCACGGACTCGACAGCGAGTCGGACATGGTGGACAGCGATCAAGTTCATACGCGCTGGACATGTCACGCGTCATTAATGTCACGTCATGTGTAGTCTCACGTGACCAATACGCGCTCTGGTTGAAATAGACTCGTCAAAGAGATTTCGTCCGTACCCACTGACGATGGCGCGACGAAAACCGTCGCCAGCCGAGCATGACGAGGAAGAGGAAAGTCCTAGCATGTACGGACATTTTCCCTTGTATTTCTACTTTCCATGACATTGTTTACTCCACCAGCTTGTCAGACCTCGCGGAAGTTCACCAAGCCCCGCCGAGACAGCCCCCAGAGCGATACCAACCAGGCCAACTGTTACCCACTATCATGACTGGCGAGACCCTTGACCTCGATGACCCTTCCTTGTCCGCACACGATCATGATCCATTCACCGACCCACACTCGAGACCCAATTCACTCTACACCGACCATTCGGATGTCCGGCCTCTCTCCCAGTATAGCCAGCACAGTCAGTATTCCAGCCGTTCACTTCCTCAGCCACCAGTAAGCATTCCCGCTCGTGTCGTCGGGAATCCTTTCAACTCGACACCAACCATATACGTATCATATGGTGCGAACGGTTCATCAGTGCAATCCGACGGCACTCTTGATCACTTTCAACATGATACGGAGGCGTTTGCTTCGGGCGTTTATTCTCGGCAGACCCACCATACATCACGGTCACGTTCCCCAACCCCTTTTGGTGATGATGAAGATTATAGACTGGACGAGAATAACATTGCACACTACACTGGCTATTCCCAATCCCATGAGCCCAGTCATGCCTCCGAAAAATTCGAACATGACGATGAATACAGTGACGAGTACGACATATCTCAGTATGCGGACGTTCCGGGTGAAGATGACGGAATGGAAGAGGGCGAAAAGACCCCTTCGCTGTCGCCATCCGAAACTCCAGTTGATACCATGCACTTTGGACCCGCTCCAATTGGTCGTGTTCGGCGTAGACTCAAAAAGAAACGTGTTCAACTCACAAATGGGAACTTGGTTGTAGATCTCAATGTCCCACCCAAGCTTGTCCTACCTTATCGTGGAGAGCCAGAAATGACTAAAACCAGGTACACCGCCGTCACTTGTGACCCCGATGATTTCGAGAAAGAAAAGTTCTTCCTTCGTCAGAACGAGAATGGGCGTACTACAGAGCTGTTTATTGTTATTACTATGTACAATGTGCGTCCCGCACGTCAGGTCATCGTCCGTGTCCAGCATGCTAACGTCAGATGTGGATAGGAAGATGAAGTCTTGTTTTGCAGGACCATGTATGGTGTAATGCGGAACATTGCACACCTCTGTTCCCGTCGAAATTCACAAACCTGGGGGCCAGACGCATGGAAGAAGGTTCGCTTGGGTTCAAGACCCGTCTATCTTTTGGGACTAATGACAGACTGCAGGTCGTAGTCTGTATCGTTGCAGACGGACGAAAGAAGGTTCATCCCCGCGTCCTTGACTGTCTAACACTCTTGGGTGTTTACCAACCCGGGGATCACATGAAGAACACTGTGAACAATAAAGAAGTGACCGCCCACCTATTTGAATACACGACCTCATTTGCCTTGGACCCTGACATCCGGTTCAAGTATCCAGACAAGGGCATCGTACCCACACAAATCATTTTTTGCATGAAGGAAAAGAACCAAAAGAAGATCAATAGCCACCGATGGTTTTTTAACGCATTTGCGCCAATGCTACAAGTAGGTGAGATATAGAGATCAGTGCAGAGTTGGATTGACATGCATGTCATAGCCGAACGTATGCGTATTACTGGACGTTGGCACTCGCCCCGGAAACAACAGCATCTATCGCCTGTGGAAGACGTTTGACGTCAACTCGAACGTGGGTGGTGCTTGTGGAGAGATTGCGGTGTACAAGGGCAAGAACTGGAAATATCTCTTAAATCCCTTGGGTAAAGTGACACAATGCGTGGTCTGTATTTTCAAGCTAATTGTCCTTGCAAAGTTGCTGCGCAGAACTTTGAATACAAATTGAGCAATATATTAGACAAGCCTACCGAAAGTATGTTTGGGTATATCAGCGTTCTGGTGAACATGGTCGTTCTACATACAAAACAATAATTCACATCCACATAGCCTGGCGCGTTTTCTGCTTACAGGTATGTGTCCACTACACTGGAGTACTGTGTCTAACCTTGCCCATTTCACACAGGTATATTGCCTTGCAGAACAACAACGATGGTCGTGGTCCCCTTGCATCCTACTTCAAAGGGGAGATTCTTCATGGCAACGACACGGATATCTTCACGTCAAACATGTGTACGTAACCTGCACTACTCGCTCGCTCGTACACTAATGAAGTGGCAGATCTCGCCGAGGATGTGAGCTAGTTGCAATTTTTGCGGAACTCTAAACTCACCCTGTCCAGCGTATCCTCTGTTTTGAGCTGATAGCCAAATCTAACTCTAGCTGGTACGGCTCTCAGCTGACTGTCTTTGAAATCAAATTTATCCGTTTGTTCTTTAGGGTGCTCAAATACATCAAAGGAGCAATCGGCGAAACTGATGTTCCTGAATCGCTCCCAGAGTTCATATCTCAGCGTCGGCGATGGCTAAATGGCTCTTTCTTCGCCACGGTCTATGCCATCGCGCATGTCGGTCAAATCATGCGCAGCGGGCAAAGTTCATGGAGAAAGACGACATTGCTGGTAGAGACAGTGTACAACTGCATCAACATGGTGTTTACGTGGTTTGGGATCGTGAGTTCGACATAATATATGTATTTCTAGGGCTGAGCAGGACTGCCTTAGGGAAACTTTTATTTGTTCTTTGTAAGTAACTGACTCATATACGTGACACAGTGCAGGCTGACGAAACCGACAAAAAGGTTGTGCTGAGTTCATCCTTGGAGAATGAATCGTTTGGGTTAAAGAATGTCCAGTATTTCAATGAAGTAGTCCAGGTACGACATATTTCTTCTCCGGGAGTTTCTTCTCCGGGGGTCAGGTTTTGATGAATTATCTCAAAGTATTTCCTGGCTTCGATCATTATTGCCTGTTTCCTCATGTCAATGGGAAACAAGCCGAAGGCGTATGTCCTTCCGGGTCCCGTCCGAATCATCGTTACTGAGTCCCGCATTCCAGGGCCTATCTAAAATACAAGCTTGCGTCAATCTTTTTAGCTGTCTTGATGGTCTACCTAATCATCGCATCTGTGCTCTGTGGGATAGCCACCGCCTCTCAAGCCGGAGGAAGTGTTGTGCTGTTGAGCATTGGTGTGACATACGGAGGTAAGGTTCTGGTGTTTATTTCACTGATTGTGCATCAGACATCTTCTTGAGTTTATGTCCTGAGCAGCCTGCTTGCATTCGATCCGTGGCATCTCCTGACAAGCTTCGTGCAATATCTATTGCTAACTCCAACATATGTTTGCATCCTGAGCGTGTAATTGAAGTCAGCTGCTCCATGGAAAGGCTCGACTGACTTTCGCATGCCAGATATGCATACTCAAACCTAAACGATGTTTGTGTTCCGTGCCTCAACCTCAACCTCCCGCCTCTGGTTAACGATTATTTGCCTTTGTTAGATTTCATGGGGAACGAAACAAGATGCAGTACCTGACGCTGACCTCGGAGCTGCCGTGCAGGACTCTCATTCTCAAGTAGACATCAAGATGCTTGCAGAAGCAGCTGACGTAAACGGGATCTACGAAGAAGCTCTCGACTCGCTGCGCTCCGCAAAGTTTGCAAACGTTGCGAGTACGCGGGGTGCTAAAGTTAGGCGAGGAGCGCGAGACAAAACGGTGCCCAAGGTGATGAGCGAGCGGGAGAAGGAGCAAGCTGCAATGGACTATTACGCAAACGTGAGGACCAACGTGTTGTTGACGTGGGTATTGTCGAACGTAAGTGGGACACGTGTTTCTCTGATATGTCGTCGCTTTGTTCACTCGCTCCAACGCTGAAGAATGTTCCGAAAACATAGGGTGTGCTCGTTTTGCTAATCTTGTCGGGCGCAGACGCTTCAAGCACATTTAGCACGGATGCGAGCGTGTCGCGGACCAAGGGGTATTTGATGTTCATCCTGATATTTGCGGCAATCACGAATGTTGTGGTGAGTTCTGTTCCTTGTTGGAAGAAGAGAAACCTGATCTATGGATCGTATAAAGCGCCTAGGGGGGTCAACATTATACTTGTTGACGAGGATCTTCACGCAATAAAGGGATGAACGAACCGAGCAGCGATATGATGCCTATATGTTACTGTCGTGTACGGTAGATACATATCATTCCCGAAACTAGTGTCAGCTGCAACCTTGAAACCGGCAAGGGTATTTGTTCATCTGTACGATTCGGAAAACAGGTAGTCGTAGAACGACCCCTTACCAGCCCCCACAGCCCCAGCGAAACCTTTCCTGTCGTTTTGAGTCTTCCTCTTTCGTCTCACACCTAGCCTACGGGCGGTATGTGAACAGTGTGGGGACCTCCGAGCTGGGGAGGGGGAAGAAGTCGAACGAGGATAGGGCGTGCGCAGGCGATCTCGGTCGGCGCGGGTACGGAGGGACGTTGAACCCTTGCCCTGTTCTCCTAGCTCAGTGGTGATCGTGGCGTCCTGACAACGAAACGGTGTGCGCGCTGCATTTGCCTCCGCCGGGGTCATCAGATCATCAAGCCCGACACGAGTGGAAAGGGAGAGAGACTCCATCGACGCTGCGAAACCACGCTCGTCTGCGTCGTCGCTCTCCGATTCGATGGCAAAGTCGGAGTCACCGAGGACAGACCAAGAGGTAGGGGAAGCACGAGATTCTTCGATGTCAGAGAGTACGCGAGTACCAATGGGTAGATCACCTGGGACGGAATCGACGTCTGAGGCGTCGGTAACATTGTAATCAGAGGTATCTGTCACATTGAAGTCTGAAAGACTGGCGTTGGAAACATGGAAATCGGAGGCGTCGGTCGTAGGAGGGGTATCCAGCGTTTGAGCTGTTGCATCAATGCGAGGATCCGGGCGGGTGACATTGGGACGGAGGAGGTACGTCAGACGATGGCCGTCTGTTTCCCTACCTGGTGAGTGGAGTTAGCGGGTGAGAAAGGGCAGTGCTGGAGAGGGACGTACTGAAGCTGACGACGCCATACCACCTCGCGACGCAATGGACGACATATCGCTCGAACCCACCGGGGCTTGGAAGAGCAGGATCAACCTGGATGACCCACACGAGTCTTTCTGCCTCCCTAGCGACTTCCCTGATGTCGTCCCTGCCGCCGACTGGGTTTCCAGGAAAGTGGAGAAGACCCTTGGCTTGATCGGGGTTCAGGTAAGTCCCACCTTCGAGCCACGCCGCAAGATGGGTCTCGACAGCTCCCACGAGATAAGGGGAGGAGGGACGGGCGCGGAGGGTACGGCGGGCACCTCGCAAGGAAAAGGAGAAGAGGCCAGCGGAGGACGTGGACGGGATGGAGAGAGGAGGGCGAGCAGACGGGACGGGAAGCGTGCGGGGTAGATACGAAGGTAGGGGACGCGGAAATGTGGACGAAGGGATCTGGAGTGGATGCACAAGGTCGAGGCTGGTTGGGGGGGTGATATGCGGGTTATGCGTGAACTTGGCTACAGACGGGTCAGTCGAGGAGGACACGGAGAGCGACGGGGTGCACCGTTCTCGCGCCGTCTGACCCAGCGCTTTCCTTCCGGCTCTGGACGATCTTTCCTGGTTCCGGGTTGGCAGGATCGAAGAGGAGAGTCCTGGGACGAAATGTGGAGATGCGCGAAGCGGTTGGAAGGCTTTGGATTGCGAAGGATGGCGGGGAAGGAGAGCGGGAGGGGACCAGCGTCGGGCAGAGCGTCAGGTTGTCCGGGACTGGCGACTTGGGGTTGTTCGGTGTCCGCCATGGCGACGAGACTCTGTTTCTCGCGGGTCAGTCGGTGAAGTACGGTCGAGTGATGGGATGAGCTGACTCGACGCCTCCGAGAAGATGACCATCTACAGTCTCTACATCTTCGACAGGTATGGTGCAAGTCGTGGGTCTGGCTGTCTGATGTGACCGCTATCAGACATTGCGCCTGCGTCTACTATCAGGACTGGCACAGGACGAAATACCTCAAGCCCGCCGTGGAGGGTGGCATTCTCGACGCCGTCTCTCGCGCCGTCGCCCCACAGACCGTCGACACGTCTACCACAAACAACTCTACCTTTAGCAGCCCTCGGAACACCCTCTCTTCCACCACAGGGTTCGTCGTCGCCATCGGCGAAGACACTCCTCCACAAGCACTACCTGATAGGCCAAAGTGGAGTGCACTTCCGTTCGATGAAGAGGCAAAACTCGTATATGGTGTCATCTTGTCGTTGCGCAGCATGATCAAGAAACTATCTGGAAGGTGGGTCGATGTCCCCACCCCGCATTTTGCATGGCTCGAGAGCTACTCGACTTTGCTAGAGACGAGCAGTTCACCAGCTATCGTACCTCTGCATACAGACTTCACTTGTACGAAACGATATCAGGCTACAAGTTCGTCTGCCTCAGTGATCCGTCCACGGATGGCCTGCGCTTTGTCTTGCGACAGATCTACAGCGGTCCTTTCGTCGACTATGTAGTCAGGAACCCGCTCGTGCCAGTGAACTCTCGCGAGCAGGGCATCGACAACGACTACTTCCGTGCTAGCGTTGATCGTTTGATCCGTGGCTTATCTGTCTTTGTTTGAGCGGACAACGTCGATGGAAACAGACCGTAGAGGGTATGTTCTACGTATGCTACACAATAACACATCTTGGCTCGAGGTTCAGGCGATGGCGGTGGTCTGGGTTTCCCGTCGTCTGCTATCTTGTTGCTCCAGTTGTCTTCTGAGGACATTCATCAGCGACATCTTCATTTCTCTCTCCTGCTTGCTCTCTCCCTTGTCACCGTCCGTCTCTTCGGTATCACCCGCCACTGCTTCATCTAGCGCCAGTTTGGTTTCCCCCAGGCGTAACATGTCTTCCTCAATCGTTCCCCGTGTTATCAGCTTCACAACATCAACGTCCCGCTTCTGTCCTATCCGGTATGCACGGTCCTGTGCTTGTCGGTCATTGTGAGGGTTGAAATCTTGGTCAAACCTTCAAGATTGGGGTGTAAATTATAGAAGCCCTTATCATGGTGTCGCTTCCGACTTACATGATGACAACGCTGGCCGCTGTCAGATTAATTCCCATGCCACCTGCTTTGGTAGAGAGGAGGAAGACGGATATAGTTTCGTCCTCCGTGAACTCGTCGACAAGTGACTGTCGGACGTCTACAGCAGTCGAACCGGTGAGCAGTGAATATTTGATACTCTTCTGCTTGAGGATGGCTTGTAGGATGTCGAGAATTTGGGTAAACTATGAAGCATAAGATCAGACGTATATCTTGGGGTGATTGACTTGCCTGGGAAAAGATCAACACTTTTCGCCTTTGCCGGGCATATTCCTCGAGGAGCTGCAGCAACACGGTGACTTTGCCAGCGTCAAGGAAACACCGCTCATCCTGAAGGTACTTTCGTGTTGACTTGTCGCAAGTCAGCAAGAAATCGAGAATTAATTGTAAACCGTGTAAATATATACCTTGTAGCCCTGGCAGAAAAACTGCAACTCGGCATCCGTCATAACTTCCATGTCCTCCTTGACATACTGAAATACTGCCCCACGCTTCTTAAAGTCAGCCTCTTTCAGTAATAATCTAGTGATCGACGTCAGGATCTGATCCGTGTACAATTTCCTGAAAAGCATAGGATGCGAGGCTGCCTTTCGAAGCTCCATAAGCACATTTGAGCTGTTTTCGGCGTACTTGTCCCTGGGCCGCACAGCCTTGACAGGTTTTTTCTTCCCGGACTGGCCTGTACCATTTGGAGTCGAAATGCCAGATGCACTAGGGGTGTTGGATTCCACTTCTAAGATGGTCTTTCTAGATCGTTGCAGGGCATCGTTGTAGATGGATCTCTGTAATTCCGTCATGTCGCACCACTCTATCCGCTCTGTCTTCTGAGGAAGGTCTTTAAGCACCTGGAAGAAAGTGAGCGGCTGCAGGGATACATTCAAAGGCTTTAGTACATACTTGATCCTTCCGTCGTCGAAGGACAAAGGGTGTCATTATCTTTTTCGCCCGTGATATACGCTCCTGTGAGAGTAAGGCGACTTTAGCATCGCCTTTTGTTTTAAAAATCGCCCGAAACGAATCCATGGTCTCCCCAAGAAGGTTTGGAAGGATGAAGTTGAGCAACGACTACTGGGAAATCAGTCATCTAGCATCTCTGCGCCGCATGAATAACATACCACAAGCTCCTGTAGATTGTTTTGCAAAGGCGTGCCAGTTAAAAGAAGACGCCACCTGGCATCAAACTTCAAGAGGGCTTGGTAGCGTTGAGATTGAAAATTCTTCAACACATGGCCCTCGTCAAAGACAATACACTATGACATGTGAGCGAACTGGTGCTTTTCCGATGGCCCAGCTGTACTTACATCCCACTCTACCCTTCGGAAGAACTTGCGATCCCTTTCATCACCCTGTGCCAAATTGTACGTCGTGATGAGAACCTCCCAACCGTTGTCGTTCTTGTCATGGTGACACTGAGTGTCAATAAGGGTTTGACGTAGAGCTGGTCGTTCATCTTTACCGGCGTAGTATGTCTGAACTGATATTGAGGGTGCAAAGCGAGCAAATTCTCTACACCAATTCTCTAGCGTTGACGATCTGTAGCATGAAACACTGGTCATCAGTCACGTCGTGGCACCTCCGTGGAGACATACGGCACTATGACAAGATGTGGGCCGACGCTTCCTCGCTCCTTCAGGTGAGCAAAGAAGCTGATGACCTGGATGGTTTTCCCAAGCCCTGGTACGCTACTCTCAGCAGGTGCTGGACTAGAGCGCCAATCATACTCACCCATCTCATCGGCAAGTATGCAGCTATACTCCTTTTTATAAAGCAGGTATAACCAGTTAATGCCCAACAACTGATAGTCCTTCAACATCACCCCTGGGGTTAGCGTAGTGGGTTGTTCCGCAAAATACTCTCTCGCCCCCAACTTGATAGACTTCAGGTTCAATGAACCTTCCTCGACTTCATTGATCATGGGGGACTTATTTTGCGACGTGTCTTCTTTGCCTTTGCCTTTGTTGTTGGTGCTGTCTATGGACCAAGATGCGATCGCCGCACGCAGGCTCGCCCCTATGCGCTCGCATTTCTCGAGAACGCCGTCAACAGCGCCATATCCACCAAGTACCCTTTGGCAGTCCTCGAACAGCCGAGGACTTATGCCGGTGGGTCCTGCTTTCTTCCTACCCTGACCCAACTTGAGATTGACATCATCAACAGAAGCAAAAGGTCTTAAGGATATGATCTTGTCAGCTTGCCCCAAACTACAACCTGGTGCCAGCTTAGCAAGTTGAGACTGGAACTATATTTGTAGGTCGTACCGGTCAATTCTTGTAGCCCATCAGTGTTTGCTGTATTGAGGAAGTCCAACGTCCGCCTTTCTGTGTCATCCATGGATGTACCCTGGGGACGACCGACTTCACCCTCACTGTCTGATTCAGACTCAGAGGTAGCTATTTTATTGATATGCCTGCGTCGTGGGACCACGAGCGGTGTGGAAGGAGATGTTGGCGACGCAACCAAAAGGCCAGATGATGTTGAAACAGCAGATGGCTGCGTGGACTGATTGGTATCTAGCACGGCCCTGTTCGCGTAGATGGAAGACTTTTTGGCCTTCTCCCTCAGAGCGGCACGGTTTGCTTTAGTGGCCTCGTCGACCTCAGCAACTCTGCCTGTTTCGGTAGGCTGATCTGGAACGGCATTAAGCTTGGGTGAACTAGACTCAGAACATAGTGAACGAGGTTTCCACAACGGATCGTCCAGGAGGCCAGTTGCTTTTCTCTCATCCCCACCGGCTTGAACCCAAGCGGCTTGCACGATGTTAATATTACGTTCGATGTTTGAGAGCCTGAACTTGGCGAACGCGTCTTTGTTGTGTATCGTGTCTCGAGGCTCCATGGGTTCTGAAGAGTCAGGACGCTGTCCCCGAAGTACGCGAGGCTGGGCATTGGTAGATGGTTCGAGGGATTGTCGAATATCTGACATGGAGTCTTCGGAAGACGTAGACAGCCCACCCAAGCTTGCATTCGCTTTCCGTCTTTGTCCTAAGCGCTGGATTTCGGGGGACTCAGGGGCATGGGTATTCAGAACTGGGAGTGTGAGTGTGTTAGCGGGACGTCCGTGATTAACACGCTTTTTGGGTGGGCCATCGTCCAAGTAACCATCCACCTCTGACAGTCTCCGTATGTCTCCACCATAACTACGCGTAAATGACGCGTAAACCGCCCTACCACCGCTCACAAACCCACTAGACGCGGAGAGGGGGTCTGGGCGGTGAGGTTGAGCGGGTTGACTCCACGGGTCGTCATGACTTGGCCCTGCCACGGACGGCATATCACACACGTCCTGCCGCTGACGGGATGGGTAGGACTGACAGCTTGTTTCTGGACTAGAATTGGGGACGAGCACGATCCCATGACCAGTCGATGGCGTAGAGGGCGGGTAGTAGTAGGTGGAAGCTGACGCATCTCTGGACTGCGGAGGCGGAGTACTGAACAAGAGCGCTGGGTTATTGGCGGCCACGGGTTGTAAGGAGTTGTACTCGAAGTTATCCTGGCGTGTCTTTTTGCGGAATCTTAGTCTATCAAGGGCAGCTTTCTGTGGAGGCAACGGGCGCTTTGTGAGAGAACAAGTGGAAACTCGACTCGAACAAGACTAACTCTATTGTTTTCAGCGTCGCCTTCCATAGACATGAACACGGGGAAGAGATATGCGAGTGATATGCGAAGCAGGTCGGAAGACCTCCACCTCTACCTAGTGTAGTGGACGACAAGGAAACAGACGAGACGAAGATCGTAACACTCAGGTCGTCGGAGAGTCAATGCATGTGGCAAAAGAAAACTGTATTTCTCTATCTACTGTACATGAGGAATAAAAACTGTACAGAAAGGGTAGGGAGCCTCTGGATGGCCAAATAGGTGGGAAACGAACCCGGTAGACAAGAGGCACTTCGGGTGCGCGCGTGTATCCAAGAGAGTGTACTGTGCGGGAACAAAGTCGAGGGCTGTCATCACCGGCAAGACGCAGGGAGAATGGAGAGGGCAGTAGCATGTGGCGCATCCACGTAGAATGATGGTTGTCCGAATAGTATTGGCGTACACAACGTCCGGCGAGAGAGATGGGGCAGATAATAGTAGTCCAAGGTCGAGCAACCTCGGTGAAGCGTCGAAAGCAAAGGCGCCGCGAGGGTGTAACAGTAGACAGTATAGTATTGGTCCAACTGAGGAGAACAAAGGACTCACGACGCACGCCAAGGAAACAGAGCTCGCATGTCCTTTGTCCAAGAGATCCAAGGAGACATTGTCCTGCACAAATAATGCGCAATATGTCCATGCTCGATGACGATGGTTCGCATCATGCAGGCCTTTCAGTAACAACCGGAAAATGAATTAGGTGTCATGATTCTCCCTACGTCAGACAAGTAGACGCACCAGCGTAAATACTGTGGATGACAAATGGATTCATCATCGGACAGGACGTAGAAAAGAGGACAAAGAAGAGGGGCAGACCCAAGCGCTCTCTTGTTCGACCACTCTCGTCAGTGCATCAGGCCTATCGGGTTTCAGATAAATGCGTGGCTGCGGACCAGGTCCGTTGTATACCTGACTTGAAGAGTTCTCGCATTATACATAACGGTGGGAAACACCATCAAACGCAGGGACAACTTCCCAGGAATCTGCTCCGGGAGAGAAAAGAAAATAAACAGTAAATCGAGCCAGCTTTATAGAGTAAAAGTGCTCCTACAGCCCTGCTAGAAATGAAATGTGTCCATCTTGAGCTCATTCAAGAACAAAAACAAGGATTACAGATGGCAAAAAAAAAAAAAACATTCACAGAGAGATGAAACCACGACGATGAATTAGAATATACGTTGCACACCTGGTTGCAATGCCAACATGAAAGGGCCAGTCCCTGAGGTGGGTACAGGGTGCCCGTGTCAGGAGCGAAAAAGTGTGGGTGATGTAGATCTGGCGGTCGGCGAGGTGTTATGCAAAGGCGGAGGGACGAGGGATGGATCGATGGTGGTGGTTCGGGTTCAAGAGAGGTGCGAAAATTTCGGCGGTTGCCCAGCTCAAGGGACTTGCCGTGACTGTCCCCGAAATGGCAGTGAGTCGGCTGCGCAGTGGGGCTGGGGTGGGCAACTCGTTGTGTCCCTCCTCCCTTGCTCAGTTGCAGACGACATGCTTTCTTTCACGGAGACGCTACTCCTAGTGGGGTCGCTAGCAATCTCGCTGGCGATCTTGGTACCGCTTACTGGTGCACTCGTTAGGTTTAGGGCCCACTACAACCCCAAGGGTCTCCAACTAGACCCGGAGGGCGGTGTACAACCGCATACTGGTCCAATTATCACCTCCTTCTTTGCTATGTCGGTGAGGGTGTACAGAATCGAGGTGCGCTTTATTAATTTGCTCTGGTATTCCTGCGCCATGAATCCCCTCTCCAACAGGGATGGCCAGGGTTGTACAAGGGCCTCAGTGCGTATGGTTCCTGGAGAAGTAAGGGACAGTACTGACAGCACACTAGTGCCCACTCTTTTGTCGACCTCCATCGTCACCCTATTTCTGTTGATCTTTTTAAGCGACAGTAACCTTCGCCACGGAACCTACCGGACTCCATCGACCGGCGTCTTGGGAACACTAGCCTACAGTTTGTTCGCTATGCTGATCTCGTTGCCCCAGACAATCATAACCGATCGGTACGATTTCTCTCTTGTTAACTTCGAGTAGATCCTCATAGTGTGACAGAGCAATTACCACGCCGCACAAGCTACCTTACTTCAACGCTATCTACTCTCTGCGTATCTTGTTAACACCTACTGAGCGTCGGCGACCGTGGATCTTGTATCTAACGCCGGGCCTCCTCGCGACGCAGATTTCGCACATTTCCTATGTCGTTCTCGGGCTCAGGACGGTCCGATATTTGATTCTCCCCGAATTTGCTCAGCCTGGCGCACTCTTCGCGATGGAAGATGTGCCAATGGTCAGATTGGCTATATTCTTTATCCTTGCAGCGGCTAGCACGGTGGTTCTTACACCTCTCGAGGTCATCGCCATCAGGCTGGCAATACAACGAAATCATGCCGCGCCTGAATTCAACTCAGTTTCTCAGGAAGAGGAAGGCGACGCAGAAGAGATGCCAGAATATGCCGGCGTTGATGAGGATGTCATTGGGTATGTTCTCAAGTTTAGTTAAGAACTGTCAGGCATTGAATTCAAACCTGACAGTTTGAGGACCGAGCGGGAACCTTACATTGGTCTTGTTGATTGCGCAAAAAGGATCATCGACGAGGAAGGCTGGAGTGCTTTGTACCGTGCCTGGTGGCTGACGATGTTGGGCTGCCTGACTGGTGCATTCTCTTGATGGGTATTACCAAGTTTGGGGGTACGGCTGGAGTAGAATGCTTGACTCTACCTCTCGAGAAATGGATGTGATGCGAGCCCTGGACCTCTTTGAAAGAAGAAAACGGCACTTGGGTTACAGTATCAGACTGTCGAACCCACGGCCGTTGAACCTTGATGCTGTTGGACATCCCTCGTATTGGTGTACCTGCGATCCAACGTTCATTGAAACCCAATCGCCCTGAATATTCGTGGGTGGGTCTCGACGTAGAAGAGAAACGGAACATCTGATGGCACGGCTCGCCCACCTTCTTAGCATGGCTGGTGAGGGTGGTGAGGACCCGCCACGACGCGAGGCCACTGGCCCCTTGACGACGTTAGTGTTCTGCACCCGGCGTCGACAGGAACAACCAAGCTTGTACAGGGAACTCGGGCATGATTGTTTTTCGTCGGACCTGCATCAGTACACGAGTGTCCGTCCTCTCTCGTCGTGTTCTTCCATCACCCCTGCGGCTGATAACGACAAAACGATCACCATCGACATCGGCTCGAGGATCTCACATGGTGTTTCTGAGCAGCGACAAGTTCCAAATACCACACAGGTCGTACTCTCAAGCTAATGGGCGCCGTCGCGGTCCTGTCGTCGTCACGTGCCCGGACCACCTCGACTGCAGTAACAAGTTCACTTCATCTTGATTAGAATCTCTGTAAAACACGGTTGTAATATGTATCATCCCGTCCCACCCTTTTCTTTCTGGGTGGTGATAGCCACGCCAGGAGCAACCACCGGGGTAACACCGTTCTGGGGAGACTGTCCGTCTATGGCCCCTACATTTGCAGAACTAGCCTGCCCTGTTCCTGCGCCCCGCGACATTAACGAGTTCAACAGAATCGCCAGGCCACTCATTTGCGCCGACTGAAGCAACGAAACATTGATCTCCAGGCTCAACATCGTACCGTTGGACGTCGACCCCTTGAGAACTGCAGCTGGTTGGGGTTGATCCTGAGGTGGCACGGACGCTGCTGGAACGGGAACTATTCCGAGCGCATGCAAGGCTGAGAGGGAGGTGACAGGTAGCTGCACAGGTATAGGTCCCGTTGACGGGGTGTAGCTGGCGTCACTAGCAGTCGGCGGAGCAACTGCGGGGACAGGATAGAACGTAGGAGTACCTTGCGAGGCAGTATTGTACTGCTGCGTATAAGCATAGGAATATGTACGATAGTACTGGGAAGGCGTTGTTTGGGTGTAGTATGTCGGTCTGAATGTCGTTATAGTTGGGTGTGCGGAAGGGGTAGACGCGGCTCGTTTTTCACGCTGTATTACGTCTAGCTCGTTCCTTGCGTTCCGTAAATCGGAGCTGACCGCAGCGGTTTCGGACCTCTCGACCTCAAGAATTGACTGTGCGAGGACATATGCCTGACCATCAGGGGAGGGACGCTGCAATTCTTGTGGAAGCATGAGCAGTGTATAGAAGGACGTCTACTCACTGTGCCTGTTTTCGTTTTCGCGCGGTAAAGTCGGTCTTCAAGCTTTTTAAGCCGTCTGTGGCAGTTCAGTGCGAACCGGGTGTCTGAGGATGGTCGATTCAGGGTTGATGATCTGAGTCAGCAAACCTTGTCTCACCCTCAATTTCCTGCCGGATTTCGTGATGTCTTCTTGCCTTTTCCTTGCCCTTTGAACGCCTGCGGTTCAAGAGTGTGCTCAAGTCCTCGCCCGGCTGTTGAAAAACATGATATGGTAAAAGCCTATTGATCACGTCGGCCACGTCTGCGAAAGGTGTATCCACATCAGGGTGTAGCACCGCAGCATGATCGGCTGCAAGACAGGCTGCAAAGCTTGAGAGACGTAAACTGAGGAGAGCTCGATGATGCCAACAGTCTACGCACCCTACCGCGGTTTGCTGAATGACCTCAAGTTCCTCCTCTGACCTGTCTTTCGGATAGGCGACCATATGGGGACTCGAATCATCAGGGGAAACAAGAGACGGTGTAGACGTGGTGGACGACGGTCCTGCGACAGCGGATTGACTAGAATTGAAGGTAGTTCGTGGGTCATGACTGCTAGACGACGTTGAGAGTGCATTGGACGAATGCCCGACGAGATCCAGAGGAAAGCTCTGAACGGAAAACGAGCCTTGCGCATTGAACATTTCCTTGACTCTTTCTTATGTTTGGTATGCTTTGCTTGGTGACGGTCCCCGTGACCGCGTGAATGGCCGCCAACCATCCCGCCCGTTTAGGGCTGGCTTTATTGCTATGATACCCCCGGAGGGTGTCGTACGAGCAATACAGACTTTAGCTTCTTCAGTAAATCAGCCGCCTGCGTAACCTCCTCAGCATTGCTCCCCGCAACCCACTCCAGGTGTTCTCTCGCCAGAAGCAGATCGCCACCAGGTGTCACCATCTCGTATCGGGCGACATACACGCTCGACTTGGCATAGTCTTGTACTGCGCGCTCTGCGTGGCATGAGTGCACACCAACACCCATCGGAAGCCATAACGCACCCTCGGCCCGGCAGATCTCGACCACCTTCCGGTGATATGTGACAGCCTCGGACGGCTCCTCCAACTCCTCGTACAGTCTCGCCAGTTTCAGGTTTATCGTCGTTTCTCGGGCATCCGTACCGAGCAATGCACGCTTAAGACACTCCACGGCGTCTCTTGTTCTATCATGAAAATATCGGCATGTCACACTTCATATAGACACTGGCTCCCTTACCTCCCAATCTCTTCATAGCAGGATGCTTGGGCCTGCCACAAGCGTACGTCATACGGGCTGTGACCGATCAGGTCAGAGAGACGAAACGCGTGGACAAATGCTCACCGAAGAGCTGTAGCTCGCTGATAGTAGTAGAGGGCGTATTGGTGCATGCTCAGTAGTTCGTAAGCTTGACCAAGTCCGTACCACGCTCTGTAATCCTTCCTGTTGACGTCTACGGGGAAGTTATCGTTTTTTTTTTTTCACTCACCTTCAACGATACCAACACTCACCCACTGCACGGCGATATGCTTCGATTGCCGCATGCGAGTTTTTCATTTCAACATACTCGTGACCCATAAGAGTCCAAGCCGACAGATATGTCCGGTCTAGTTCAGTTGCGCGTCTGAAATACTTTACGGCTTTCTCGTGCTCGGCCCGGAGTGAATAGTGGTTTCCTGATGAGAGTCTCATTGATCCGTGGTCTTGGGATAGCAACGAGGAACAGACTACTGACCAACCAGACAACACACTTCAGGTCGATCTTTGTCAAGTTCGAGAAATTCGTGAGCAAGGCGGGAAAGCTTTAAGCGATTCTCGGTCACGTAAAGAATATTTGAGTACACGTCGATGTCATCGACTCGGTACGGGGCAACGGCAAGAATTTTTTCAAACTGCTTTTCCGCCTGTCCAAAGTCTTTCAGTATGCGTGAGTCGACAACCAGGTGAAACAATCAACGCAGTTTGCGAACCATGCAGGTGATACAACACGCAGGCACGCAGACTCATCACCCATGGACTTCCTCGGAAGAAGTCCTCACTCAGAAGACGGTCACACATTACCAGCTCGTTCTCCGTCGGACTGTTTAGCTCGTTCATCGTCTTGATTTGGAAAAACTGCACGAGAGGGTGACTGGGGGGTAAAGGGAGGAGGGGTAGCAAAGATGACAACTAAAAGAGTCAATCGTGCGCAAAAATCACGGCATGTTTCGACTAACCTCTTCTCCGTCCCCGATGCACCGGCCGAGCAGTGCCCATGCGGACCAATTCCACGGATACCCGCCAATGGATAAGATGATGCACTCAATTGCTTCTTCTCTTCTGTTGAGACGCGAGAGGAAGAGACCTTTCCTGTAAAATTGTAGGCATGAAACCAGTTGCAAAGTTAAGCACCGGCCCGTACAGGAATAACAGCCAGGGGTCTACAGCATTTTTAACTGCCCCGAGATGATACAGTAAAGATCGGTTGAAAGGGATGGGAGGATGTCCCCGGATGTCTGGACGCGACAATGTCAGAGAGCGATACGATGCTGGGAGGTCCGCCCGCAGATTCCAACTTACTGTAGCGTTTATACCAGTCTCTCTCTGTTTTCTTCTCGCTTATCTTTGTTAACGTGTTACTGGATAGTCTGATGCAGAACACGTCAGCTGTACCTACCAAGAATTGGCAGTATATAGACAAGAACTGCGCTTTGACACTCTGGCAGTTGCGCAAGACGTGCACTGCCCTATTCCAGTCCCTGAATGTAACATAGGACTGAGCTGCAAGAAGAATAGCTTCCTCGGCCTGCTCGACCTCGACCTCGTGTTCCTGACTTGCAGGTAACTCAGGGGAGGTTCTGTGGTCCTCGGGGGCAAGAGTCAATCCGGTAGGGTTAGCATGTGATGGGGTGGATGCAAGCGGAAGGCAAACACGCGCGGGCGTCGAGGTCGAAAATCCGGTTGTTGGATCAGCAACAAGCGCGTCTCGTTTGTGTTGTGGTATCGAAAGATACAGCTCGGCAGACCTAATGACGGTGTGTTTTCAATGTCAGATACGTACGACGGGGCGCAAGGATATACCATTTACTAGCAACAACGAGACCTCTCTGAGAGCAGTCTTTGATCGAGTTTCGCAATTCACGCACCAGCTGGAGATCCATGCTGCGAGTGGTGCCAAACCAGACAGAGTTGCTGGCAAGTCCACCCCCGCACGCGCCGTGTTCCCACCCACGCTACCAACCACACTTTCCGTGAATCGTGGAGCTCACCCACTACGAGTACCTCAGGACTTCGCGAGTATCCCATCACCGTGAAACTCGACGACGCCCGCCGGGCAAGCACCGTCCAGTCATCAGGATGTTCCTCCAAGTTGGCACGGTCCTCGTTCTCCTGCTACTGACTAGGATATATGTGGTGTTGTCCAACCCATCGTCGGAGCCACGAAAGAGAAAAGATGGCGAAAGATGTGTTTTGGCTGTTTTCCTCGGTTCAGGTTTTTCTGATCGTCGTCCCGTCGGTCTTATGTTCTCATCGCTCTGTGAAATCCAGGCGGGCATACCAGCGAAGCACTCATGCTGACATCGGGCTTGGACTTCTCCCGCTATTCACCGCGTATTTACATCGTTAGCGAGGGTGACGAGCTGAGCGCCAACAAGGCGTTCTCCTTAGAGCGATCCAAAGCGTCTTGCAATCTCCCTGCCTCGGTCAGCTCGTGTTGTTCACCCCAATCGGTTTCAGGTTCCTCATGATTTTTCAGGGGTCAGACAATCGGCAAGACTACAAGATTTTGACGGTTCCTCGTGCCCGACGCGTGCACCAGCCCACATGGACCGTTCCTCCTACATTCATGCGCTCTGTCTTGGCTTGCATATATCTAGTAACAATAACGCCGCTACTTGGAAAGGACACGTTTGGAACACCGTTCGCAGACCTGTTGATACTAAATGGGCCTGGGACGTGTGTGGCGCTTTGTCTCGCCGTCATGGTGAACAAGGTGAGCTGTGTTCTTCCCCACGGGTGAGTAGACAATGCCTGTAACCGTGACCCGTTCCGCAGCTACTCGGCCTACCGCATCCGAAAATGATATACGTAGAATCGTATACACGCGTACGATCCCTCTCTTGTTCCGGGAAAATTCTGCGCCATTTGGTCGACCGGTATGACTACAGTATCATCGTGTCATTGCATTCATCATCGCGCAGCTTTCTCGTTCAATGGCCAAGCCTGTCGTCAAACGGTGGTCGTGAGGAGTGCTGCGGATGCTTGGTTTAATGCGGGCAAGGTCATTAGCACTGCCTGCTGCGGCTTCCTACATACATCAAGCTTCTCTCGCACGACAACTTTGTACAAGAGTTCTTCCGACTCGTTCGTGGGATGCTCGAGAAAACGTGGGGACGGCCAGTTGCCTTGATGATGATGTACGCGATCGCGAAGTCGACCTGATTTTTGTAGTACCAAGTAGCCAACGAACTCTTGTCCGAAACATGGACCGCTCTCACTTCCGCGTCCAGCGGTCCTCCCCACTGCTCCCCCCTCTTCTCGCCGGGCTTGCACTCCGACCCCTACCACTCTCCCGCTTGCTGGGCTCCCATCCACCACCACCGCCCTCGTGTTTCGAGGGGTTCAACCGTCTCTCCAGTCTCTGCCCTGCGCGCAAGGACGACACCAGATCCTTGGAAGCAAGTCGCAGATGCATGAAATTGCAAAAGCCCCCACGATTGCATTCCCCATTCTCGTTTTGTCGACAGCAGGCTTCCCTGAAGTCTGTGACAGGGGAGAGTTCTGCGTATAATGGACGGCCTTGTCGAATAGTCAGAGTGATGGCAGGAAACGGCGACAGGACACACCTGCATACCACCGATCATTCAAGTTGTCGACCGCGGTCTGTGCCTCGGTTTCCCACTCATATCGCGCATACACGTTGCCGATCAGATGGTCACCAACATTGTCGCATACCTGGAGGAGATTAGCCTCGGTGGTGGACGGAAAACATCAAAACGACGTACATGCAACTCAAGCAGGTGACCGAACTTGGCCAACTCACAGTACAGGTCCTCGTACACGGCGTCGAAACCTTCTTGTAACTCTTGCTCCGATAATTTACAGACAGGGTCGTGAGCAGGATTATGGTAAACATTGGGCAGCAGGATTGTTTGGGAAAAGGGGGGTCTGATGTGCTTCCGCGAACACCTGTCCCCGTGTCTACACGCTCCAATCTAGACGATGTAAATGACAGGCAAGAGAAGAGGTCGGATGCCAGACCTTGTAGTAGAAAGAGCAATTGACACGGTCTTGCTCTGTTCCAAAGATGTTTGCCTACGCACGAGTAAGACGCATCCGCGAGATGGTGGTGATGGTGAACACGCACCAAGTGAGAGGCCATGTCGAGCAACTGGGAGCCGTTCGATAGACAACGTGCGGTTGGTCTGTGGTGGGTGAGAAAATTGCCAAGTCCGCGATATCGGAGTTTGAAAAACTAGATGAACCTACGACTCGGCATTTTCCGACGGACTGGGCGAGCTCCCAACCACCGCCGTCTTCCTGTTTTCCAGAGATTCGTTTTCTCGGCGCCAAGGAGCGACCTTGCGGACATGCGACACCTTCCCCACAAGGCCCTGTTTCGAGAGTGGTCACGAGAGTGCCAGGCGACTCGATATCTCGAGTTCTAGTACTTTAAGTGCCCCTAATATTCAAACTCAGCGCCAGGTTGGGAGACCAGGATCAAATGCCCCCACATACCAGGCCTTGGAAGGGAGCAGCAATGGATTGCTGACATCCACATTCTAGGTAACGAGTTTGCAGAGCCACGGATCCAACAGAAGGGTACAGGTGTCCGAGGCCGTGCCGATGTAAGTGGGGGCCAAGTAGTCTTGGGTTGGCTTGGTGATCACGTAATCCACACAATTTATAGGAACGCGTGATAAATTTAAAGCTTTTGCTGTAGGTTGTTTTGTGAGATCGGTTCACGAGTTGGAGCGCGTTCGGCTGCAAATAGCCAAACCCGCAACGATGTTCTATGTGCGCAGTCGCCAAGGCCGCCCTAACATGGAAGCTTGGGGCCGGGATTACATCGTATACGTGCGTGATGTATGTGTGGAGTTGCAGTTCAGGTCTTATCTACCCCCACGTACCATCCTGACGTGGTATCATGCGAAATCTATCTCCTTGAGCGTTCAATCACTCGCCAAGTCCCGTCAGATTGAGGGTATCAACCGTCTCACGGCCCTGTGGCTTCGTGTGTTCTGATGCTCTGATTTGATGAGAAGGTTGTCCCAGAATTATCTATTTTTCCTTGTCTCTTGTTCTTGACTGTGTTAAGTCGCCTTTATCCACCCTGTGTCTAGATCGGCGATTCCTTCTGGGGTTATGCTTCCAACTCATAATCCTCCCGGAATGCCAAGACAGTCGCTGGGTCCCATATCTACCCACCTCGACACACTCGTGTCATTCCCGCTTCCCTCTAGAGCACACCCATGGCTACTGAATCCAAGGTTGTTCACAAGAAGCGAGCACCTTCTAACACTAGGTCATCGGACCCTGTGCCTGAAGGTGATCATCGCAAACGTCGTCGCAACCGTATCACGCAGTCATGCCTTAATTGCCATACCTCCAAGCGAATGGTATGTAACTCTGCCGGATAACGTCAACAGATATCTATTCTCCTGTTTAGTGTGACAGGAAGCGGCCTTGCGGACGCTGTACCCAACTAGGTTTGGTATGCCGTTCTGAACGACAACTCAATGAATGAGTAGGACTTGACATTATTGCAGACTGGGCTGTGTGTCTATGAGGTTGACGATCCAAGTCGACGAAGCGGTGCCCAAGACGAGAACTCGCGACTCCGTCAAAGAGTCGCTGAGCTAGAAGGCGTCATTCGTGAGGTAGGTTTGACGCTAGATGTTTATGAGCGGCCCTCTTTATTCAACCACACCCAGCTGAAGAATAAGCCCCATCCCCGGTGGGCAAAATCTGGTTCCGATTTAGATAAAATGTTCGAACAGTGCCATGCACGCGCACTCTCCTGTTCGGCCTCAGGAAAATCCGTCGCCAAGGCTCAACCTCGGTCCGATCCACCCCATCCTTCCCCATCGAATCCAAATACAGGATCAAATGAACAATTTTCGGACCGGCCAATGCCGTCTCTACCTCCTGAGACAGCCCAACTAGATTGCCTTTCAACGACCATCCCATCTTCCATCTCGCCGCCGGCCACGGGAAGTTCAGTGCCCCTCACGGCCTTGGCATATTCTCCTTGTTTCGACGCTCATTCTCCCGCGAGTGTTCCATCGACCAGTGTCACAACTCCAATGGAGGATCCCCAAATACAAATTGCGGAGGACCAACAACTAACCAACGATATTGATTTGACATCTCTCTTGATGTCGTGCTCTGACTTACTCGCCTGTGATGAGGGTCTGGGAAACGCTGACCGTGTCCCTTCGGTGAACATCCACAGAGAAAACGTTGGTCCGTTTTCGACGAAGAAATATAATCCCGGACAGTTTTTGGACGGTCATTGCGGCTGCCTAAACGAAGCTGTGAGCTATAACGCCGTTCTTGAACTATCACTTCGTTTGCGTAAGGCTGCAGATATTCTCAGTCGTTCTGTAAACCACCGATTTAGCAACGGGTGCCCGCTCAACCGGGGAATAGCAGACCTAGATATTTTCGCGACGTGAGCCTCGCATTTTTTTTCCCTCTTCACGGCCCACATAACGAGACGACAGGACCGCTCTTGGGAATATAGCCACTTGTCCCAGCGACTCTGGGTCAATATATTTGCGTTCTCGAGCTAGCACGACATCAAACTCTCCCATCCCTTCACTTTTCTCTACTGTGGATTGTATCCCACCCATTCGTATTCCCGCTGTTCTTCCGCCATCTCTCCGTAGCCTTGGATCATGGAGTGTCGCATCGCATGCCTTGGGCTCTCCTGCCTCATGCGACGAGTCCTTTATGAACTGGTATCCATCACGATGGGGCTAAATTATGCCATACCTCCAATGCTTATAGCACCTTGTCTCGTGGAATTTTCCTGCTCTCCCGTCCCGTTGGTGGGAGCAGATAGACTAGACTCGTGAAGCGCATGGCGTGGCACGACATATGTGCAACAAGACGGGGAACGTTTGAGCTGTGAAAGTACTTGTGTTCTTTTCGTTAGGGAATACAATTATTCAGTAATCCTTGGCGAGTCTTCCAGGCAGGAATTCCCGCGATGGGTGCCGTGGTACTGGTCTTGGATGGAACCGCGGCGAGTTCATGAGATGTGATACGCTCTCGATTACCAGATGTACGGAGGTATAGTACACTTCAACAAGCACGACTTGCCTGATCATCTACAAAGCTGCATGAGGTGTAGCCGAGGTTAATCTCGGCTGTTGACATTGTCACCGAAGAAGGCAGGAGGGCTGATCTCAGGCTGGATGCTCAGTAAGTACAATTGAGTGGGCTTTGTGAACGGTGCCGTACCACAAGGTTTGTGAGATTAGCGCTGTCCGCGCTTGCGAAACTGACCGCAGTCGACATCGACTGGACACGTCTTCCAATGTCACGATACGCTTCAACTGGGCTGCCCGCCAGGTGTTATCGAGACAAGGATCGATTGCTAGTCGAACACTAACTGAATTCACCCCGAGTTCCCTGCACATAGCCAAATGCACACTACCATTGACATGCTCTGACAGCCAGTCACAGGTTCCATCCATTGGCTTGTGGGCTCGGACTCCCCCAGCCCTGTTGACCACCCCAGGCACTCGTGCCACCCGAGCTCGGACTGGTGCTCCCCCAGGCGTTCTGACTGGGGCTCGTGCCCCAGTTCGAACCCGCTCCGGAACTCGCTGCTGGAGTCACACCCCAACCACTCGTTCCGCTGCTGTTCTGCGTCGGACTTGACCCGCTTCCCCAACCCGTACCGCTGCTCCATCCACCAGAGGCCGGGCTAGCATACCCAGCCGCAGAGGCACTCGGGTTCCCCCATGCCGTGTGCTGATTCCACCCTGCGCCAGTGCCATTCGCCGCTGACTCCATCTCCCCTGACACGTCCATTTCTGAAGGCGCCTTGAGGCCGAGGATCAAGTTTGCCAATTTCGTCTGAAGTTCCGCGAGGCCCTGCAGGGTGCCACGATCAGTCTCTGTTCGCCGGGCAGTTATGCTTCACATACCTTCATAATCACTTCCTGCGGGCCTAGGCTCCCGTCTGTTTCAACGTCAAAGTAGAACTTACGTGGCTTCGCATCAAAGTCAAATGCTTCGTCATCTCTTGGGGCCTCTTCCTCTTTTGCATTTTCCCCTACAGGCCACTCCGCTCGCACATCGGCTTCGTACCAGTATGTTGTGTGTCTCATCTTATTGTAAGGATCGTATTCGAAAGCAACAGCAGAACATGGCGACCATTTGGCATGTTCCTTCGCTATGCCCTGCCATAATGCCATGTGGGACGTTCGTGTAACATTCAACGGACACACCTTCTTCGCCACGCAGCGCAGGCGCAGTTCTTGCCCTTTTCGAATCTTACAGATCAACACCGGAGGTACCGATGGGTCGTCTGACACGGAATGGAATAATGAAAAGGACCAGCAAAAAGGAACGGGCGACGCACTCTTTCCTACTGGGTGCCCAAAGGTCTCTCCTCGCTTTGTCAACTCCTCGCCTTCCGTGATTATGTCGGATGGGCCGCCGTTCGACGTGAATTCGACCACTTCAAGATGATTACTGGTGACTTCCATAGTTCGATTTTCGTTGCACACAACGTCTAGTCTCAGCTCAATCGCACAGTACCTGCATCCCGTCAAACAAGTGCAGTCCTGAGCGTTCGCCCACAACTCGTTACGACCTTGACTTTGTCGAGCCAGACGATGAGCAACCTACTCTAGTGTATCGCATCCCCTCGTCGCAGTTTGCGCTGTTTAGCGGAATCATCCCAAGCCGATGGGCGATGAACTCGTCCGGTAGTACCGTAGTGTTGGAGTGGATTTCGACCATGTCGATAGCTAACCCCGGCTTTTAGTACCGTACATAGGCTCTCTGGCACGTACGAACCGACTGTTGGTATGTCCGCCATAACCACTCTTCGAACCGAGTTCGCAAATCTGCCATGCGTAACGGAGGTGAATGCGAATGTTTCAGTCGATGCATTGAAGTTGCACGTACGCCAGGTCGACATTCTCCAACACAAAGTTCACCCGGTCCCTCTTCAGGTCGCGAATCCGTACGACGGGTTCCGTGTCCTCAAAGGCTTGCATGATGGAAATGACCAACCGAGGGTAGCCCCAGGTATCTATTATGCTAGGAGAACAAACCAGACCCCAGACACCACCCTGACCCAACGCCTACAACTTCACTGTGACTATATTCGCCTCGCCACGAACACGGACGATTACTTTACCCCATGTCTCTCTTCTCTCCAATGCGCCCAAGCCATCCATCGCACGGGCCAAAGGATATACCGTGGAGTAGATGACTGGCCTGACTTTACCCGATGAGAGCAAGCTAGTCGGAACCGCCTATCAGTCAATCGTCATGGATGCCCAATCACAAACCACGAACCCCAGTAGTTCTTTCCACACGACAGGAATCCGGGAGGGCTCTTTATCTGCAATGGAAGGTTAATGCAGCACCCAGTGCAACACATCATCGGCCTGCCACGTACCTTCATAGAGGCCCCAATGCAGCCCCATAATACTGATGTTTTTTAGCAGCACCAAGTTAAACGGCAACTAGCAGTCATGGTGAACAGCGCCCCATAGGCATTGAAAAGGAAATGATGATACGTTTTCTATCGTACCCCCGGCGAAACCGATCACTATTGCCCTGCCCTTGAACGCTATACATTTCAGCGAATCTGGAATAAAATGTGGGATTGGATCACGAGAGAGGGATGCGACCCTGCTTGCCTCTCATTCGACCCACGGGATCGTACACGACATCGACACCCCTACCCTCAGTAATCTGCAAAACTTGCTTCTGCCACTCCGGCTTCGTGTAGTCGACAACGTAGTCGGCGCCTCCGTAGCGCTTGCATATGCTAAGTTTAGCTTGTGAACCAGCAGCAGCAATAACTCTGGCTCCAAGTACTGTATTTTGTGAGCGGTGGGAGGGGCTCAAAGATACGGAAAAGGTACCTTTAGCCAGTTGCACAGCAGCAATCCCAACACCTCCGGCCGCAGCATTTACAAGGACGGTCTCGCCTACGGTGCCATTTTGATTCAGCCCGCCGCTTTCCCAGACACGCACATTCCGCCTTACCTGGCTTTAGCTCTGCTCGACCCACAAGGGCTTCGTAACTCGTTGGCCAAGTAAGATACAACCCTATCGCCGGCGACATCACCCTGAGAAAGTTTAGCGCTTCAAAGACAACGAAATATACCTGCCCCTTGGTCGAAAGTAAGGTTATCGGGGAGTGGCATGAGTACCCTCCACTTGACAGTTATGCGGTCTGCATATGCGCCTTGTGCACTGCCAAACACCCTGTCACCAGGTTTGAAGGGGCAGTCCTTTGGGATCCGGGACTCTTGCGCGATCCTCCCGGCAAATTCTGCACCCAGCGTGAATGGGAAGGGGGGCTTTACTTGATATTTGCCCTGGGCTTGTAAGATCTGTAGAGCATGTGTCAGGTCGGACGTGCATATGTGGTAGACACATACGTCGAAAAAGTTGAGGCCAGCGGAATAAATGTCCACAAGGACGTCGTCTCGTCCGGGAACGGGCTCTGGTGCATCGTACACGAGGGCGAGCTTGGAGGGATGCTTCCACCCGTCGACCACATAGGCTCTCATAGTGAGCAAGCACTGGCAACCGGAGAGGCGTTCAATCAATCCGACTCTCCGGGCAACGCAGAGGATCAATTCCGGATAGCCGGAGGTGCGATAACCGGAACGCTTGGTACTCTGTTGTGGTAAAAGTTATGCGTAATGTAAATACAAGTGATGTCCTACTACATGACCGCGGCTCGTCTATTCATATGTGCATGTTCATGCAAATCCAAATCCTTCTCCCCCCTCGTTGATTGCTAGTAAGAGCTGTTGTCTCAGCATCTCATAGGAAGAATATTGCGGCAAATCAATCTGATTGAAGCCTAACGTCGCGCTCGTCAGAACTGGTCCCTCACAGTCAGTGGATGGGCTCACAGGTGTGGGCTTGAGGAAGGCGGTCCGGGTCCCCATAGGCACGGTGGATCGAGAATCTCTGTACTCCTTGCACCCCTTGGAGGTCAACGAAACCGTTCAGAGGCACGCGCGAGGTGCCAGTCGCAAAGCTCAACACTTTGGCCCTTTCTTCGCGGTTGAACGACTTCAGAGCTCGCCACCACCAAACGATAACGGGGTCCGAGCTTGTGTATCCATTGTATTCTGTCGCGGCTCTCCACTCGTCGACGTCAATGTCGGGTGTCCCAGAGATGAGCAGCTCAAGCTCCTGTTCGTTGAACTAGAGGTGAAATCGGAACGCTTGAATAAATGGAAATATATAGGAAATGCGCCAACTTACGATAGTAATGAGCTCCTTCGGAATAATCTCGTAAAACCCAGTAACTAGATTCTCGATCTGTTCGCTAATGGAGGAATACAAGCGGAAGTTGGCCGAAAGCTGTACAAACTCCCGCTTATTTTCCTGAGTGACGGAGATGGATTCACCGCCTTGTTTGAGTGGGAAAATGCGGTTCCTTCCAAACTGCGGGGCTCGAAGAAATTAATGATGTGAAAAATCGAAGACAAAACTAGTAACAAACCTCGTCTGCTTCAACACTGAACGTCAACTCCAATGGCGTGGGATCGTTCTCCAAAATCCAGCAAAGTGAATTGTAATACTCTGGATCGACCCATTCGACATCTCGATAATCCACTGGCTTTCCAAGGAGTTGCCGGTACAAACTCTTTGCGAAGTATGCATCTAGGAGCCGCCCATCATATATAGCTTTCCCGATGACCCGACCGACAAACTTGAAGAACGACAGATGTTCTGGATTGACCCAGGAATTTTTGTTTGGTTGATACGTGAGCCTATCAGCCGCACACGGCTGGAAGAGTGCGTTGTTGGGATCGAACATCTGGCGTGCAAGGATTTGGAACCATTCTCTTGTGACACCACCAGCGTCCACGCCTTCCTCATCGTAAAATCGGACGCTAAGTTTGCCATACTTGATTTGATCGCCGGTCTTCCGTTGGAGGTATTGGAAACTGTCCTCGAATACACGTGGACGGCGAACATTGAGTTGTAGTGTGCTATAGTGTTCACGAGACGCAGGACGACGGTGAAGTTGCTGCGTGAAGTAGTTCCGTTTATTGTCGAAGTCCAGGACGCGTGGGTTGTGAACCAAAAGTGAAAACGATCCACTCATCAGCGAGGGATTGTTACGGACCATCACGTTGAGGATCTTTCTGTGGGCATCGGTAAACGTGAGGAAGAGATCCTCCATCGATTCTCTAGCAGTCATGGGCGACCTCGGGGATGCAGACGCCTTTAAAGTCCTCGTCATACTTCCGCTAGTCGACTTTGGGCCTACGTATTTGCATACTACCATCAAAGCTTCGATTAAGGGTAGCAAGACGGTGGCAACGTGCTCCATATCAGGCTGAGCTTCAATGGTGGCAAGACAATCGCCGAGTCGCCGCCAGAGTGGCGTGAAGCGGAACGATTCATAGATATTCTGCACCTTCTCGGCATCCAGGCTCCTCCGGGTTTCGTCCGTCAAGGGTCCCGCCGAACGTGGAGTGTACATATAGTCCAATGTTTTCAGAATACGCAAAAGTTTGGTTTGATCGGACGAAGGAGAAGAAAACTTGGACGCCACGGAAGAGGCAAGAATATCTTGAGTGGGGCTCTGTAAGGATACCCAGAGTTGGTTGAGGTCGATAAGAACGTTCTGCCCACAGTCTTGTGCCCTGGCTTTCAACTCCTGTGCAATCACGTCCCGAGCGTCGGGGATGTGCGACAAATTTTGAATAAGAGTCAATGATTGCTGGAACGTGCGCGCCGAGCACTCGCCAATCGTCAGGATGTTGACGATAAGACGTAGCACTGAGTGCGGTATTTGAGGTGGGCTAGCCAGCAAGATTCGTTCGTCCGGTTGTTCGCCAGCCACGTTTTCGTTTTCATTCTTGTTTTGATCCTCTTCTGGTCTCGTTGTAGCGCTCAATTCTTGACGTCCAGATACATCTGGAACAGCAGGTGCAGAAGAGGTGGTAGTGGGAGCCGCGCTATCCGAACTCACTGGTGCCACAGTAGAAGCGGGTTCATTCTCTGACCTCAGACTAACCAATGGCTTAGTAACGGTGGAAAGTAACGAGACGACCGAGTCCATTATAGACGGAGTTCTGAGTAGCGACTGTCTGTCCAGGAGACCAAGGAGAAGAACAATGGGATAGTGGGTTTGGGGTGCTTGCTTTTCCTTTCCTTTGCCCTTCTTGGAGTTTACCTTTCTGAGTCCAACAGGTAGCTCGTGCTCAGTCAAGAAGAAGAGGGACGATAATTCATTACCGCTGACTATAAACGCCAGTGCTTCAAGACAGCGCTGGGCAACTAAGTCCGGGACAGATTCATTCTGAAGATTGGTGAGAGTCGCGGAATTGTTAGGCTCAGGTGCCTTTTGTTTACCATGAGCCTTGGGAGTCTGTTGGCTGGGTGTCTTGGGGGTGCGCGTAGACATTTGGGAAAAGCTCTTGTCCACGGCGGTGAGGTCGCCTGGTCCACTCTGTAGTATGCTAAGGAGAACATTGAAGAGCTCCGTTCGCGTTTTGCCGTTCTCGCAGATGTTAACCAGTACTTTAAAAAGCAAGTTCTTTTTCAGGACCTGAGGGAAGAAGAGCAGGCGAACAAGGGTGGCCACTCCAGCCTTGTCAAGGAGTTGGATAGCATCCCTTGGCACAGGAGCTTTGCGAGATGGGATAGGGCGTGAAGTTGCCCTGTGACCGCCACGCGTTGCGAACGTAAACCTGCGTGAGTGCTGGGCCTCTTCGCGATAGGCACCTGCTTCAGCAATCATATAAGACGGAAGAGTTTGCAGAAGGCCTTCATCCGAGTCTAAGAGAACTACTTGTCGGAGGTGTGGGTCGAGACTAGCTATGAAGCTAGCTGGGTCAATTTCAGCCGCAACTCCAGGGGTGGCACTGTCATCGACTGTCGCTGTCCGGGCTTGTCTCGCTTGCTCCACCCTTTCCTGTTGGATGAGTTCGGCGCGGATTTCAGGGGGTAGAGCATCAAGGAATTCGGGACTGATTTGAGAGTCGGCAGGCCGCTCTATTCTTGCAGCGCGTTGGTCACGAACGTGTTGATTAATAACTTCTTCTCGAATATCATCCGGCAATGCCTCTAAGAATGTCGGGTCTATGCCCATGTCTGTGATATCAACCTCGCTGCCATGAATCATGACAGTTAATCTCTCTTGGGCTTGAGAAGGCCCTGATGGCTCTCCCTGCGAACCAGCAGCCGGTGGCTCAGGTGGAGGTACGTCACGCATCTCGATGTCGTTGGTGACCGAATCTGTGAGAGGAATTTGTTCTACATGTTCCGGATTTTGAACTGGAGCTGTGGAGGTTTCTGGTGAAGTCGTCGGTGAGTCATCCTTCGGTTGTGCATCTGCGCTTTCAGTGGTTCCGGCTGCTGATTGTTCTGCTTCACGCTGTTTGGCTTCCCCCTCGACCTTCAGTTGAGCCAATCGCCTTTCCTCTTCCTCTTTTGCTTTTGCTGCAATGGCAGCCGGCAACAACGCAAGTACGATATGGTTGCCAAGTCGGTTGGCTCGTTCAGATACATGTTTGCCACTAACGATTTTGGCCTCCTCGGTCCACCTTTGCACCGTGAAGAGAGGATCGAGTCCACGAGTATCAGGAGGGGTTTCACTCTGTCGAGGAATGCGCTCCATTCTTGGACCAGAAGGCACACCTGCGAGCCTCTGCAAGTGGATCATACCCTGCTCGATGCCGGCTAGCGCAGCTGGAGCAACATCGACACGGATTGTCTCGCGAGTGCCACCAGAACGGTTAACAATATGCTGAAAAACTTGAACAGCGTCTCCACCTATAATATCTTCAATAGATTGTATAAGCTCCGTTTGAAGATTATTCCCGCCTCCTCGCTGTTGTCGCCGAGAACTACGAGAAAGAGTCGCTGGTATGCGACTAATACCGACTGACGTGTCCAGAAGAAGAGGGTGAACCGTCGCTTCGCTTGGTGCGGACGGTAGGTTTCGTGTTCGGCCGAAAACCTGAACATCGTCGGTGACTGAATGAACTCGCATAAGTCTTTGATCTCAGATTCACGCAGTGACGAGTCACTTACCACCACGTCGGCGAGATATGAATGGATTTGCTTCTCTCCCTTGGATTTCAATCCCGTCGACGTCGAACGGCTCAGAGTAAGTGAAAACGTCGTCGTTAGCACCGCCCACGGGGGCAACATCCCGAACGTCAACAACGCCAATGTCGCCCTGGAATCTACAGATGTGTCAGTCCAGCGTCACACGACTCGAAATTAGTAACCGTACTCTTCCTCATCGGACATATCTGGTTCATCGTCTTGTTCGGCGTGAATCACATTGACGTGGTCTGTGCCGAAGGTCAATATCAAGTAGAGGGAAAATTAGAAAAGTGGCCCAACCTGCCCCTTCGTCTTCATCACCCTCGTCACCGTTTTCGTCTTCTGCATCTCCTTCATCACCCACGTCCTTGAAGGTATCTCCAAGTCAAGCGGGGTCCAGCAGACGAAATAGATAAGACAAACCTGCCACATCATATCCTCGTCAAGAATTTGGTCAGCGCCGTCGACAGTAGCGACGCCGGCCTCTCCGTCTTCATCGTTCTCAATCAAATCTGCTTCTTCGTATTCCTCGTCTTCATCCTGCCATCCATCGCCATGAGATCCATCTTCGTCTTCCCCCTCCTCGTCTTCCGCGTCAACCTCACCGGAGTTAGATGTCGCTTCGCTGTCGGTTTCATCCCCGTACTCCATCTCAACATCCTCTTCCTCATCTTCGTCTCCCTCGTCCATCTCGTCGCTTTGTGCATAACTGACATCTTCCATTTCCTGTTTCAAATCATGAGTCTCCATCATGGTGGAAAGCTACCATACTTACACCTCCAAACCTACATCAGAAGATATAAGAAATTTTATAGATGAAAGTTCACTGATGGAACACCCACATTCCAAGAGCTGAATGGCGGTACAAATCAGGAGTTTCCTCGCGCTCAGCATCTTCATCGTCGATATCTTCATCGTCCTCGTCCTCTGACATGGATCCAACACTCTGTGTCTTCTCTTCTGTGCCATCCTTGGACTTCTCTGATGCTCGACTCATCTTAATTGCAACACGAGTTCTGAGGATATGCTCAGTGTGATTTCCCCCGATGAAAAAGCGTAAAATACTTACAAATTCTCCAATGGCCGAAGAACAGATGCAACAAGGTTACGAATGTTTGGAAAGTTCAAGTCGACTTCAGCAAGAGCATTGGTCAATGTTGCAACAAAGTTCTTCTCCAGCATGATCTTTGCGAGGTGTGTTGTATTTTCTTCCATTGGCTTTCTGATCCCATTGTTGCTGAAACGAACGGTCAATAGACGGTTACATAGGTCTGTCAATGCCAGGAGGCGACCATATCTGGCGCCTATGCTTTCGGAAGGTAGGATTTCCTTGATAGCTCTGCTGATGGCATCAAGAGCGAACTTGCGGATCGAAACCAAGTCTACAGGAACCTCTTTTGTCTCGGCGCCTGGCGAACAATCGATGCAAAGAGCTACGAGGACTGACATAGCCCAGGTGCACAGATGCAGTCTAGCCTTAGCGTCTGGCTGGGCAGCGATTGTACCATACGTGACAAGCTCGGAAAGGAAGAACTGAAGAACTGCAACCCTGTACTTTCCATCTTTCGATGGCGTCTGCTGGCGCTGCTTCTTGGGGTTGTATGACAGAAACGCAAGTTTGCATGCGTCGTAAGAGAACAAGAGTTCAGAAAGGCATTGCATCAGGAAACAACAATGAGCGTAACGTTCTTGCTCGCTCAGATACTCGAGGTGAACCATGGACGTCTGAATGTTTGCTTGGTCAGCAGGAGGTGCTGGAGCAGGCTGTTGTTTGTTTGTTTGAGCCACCGAATCTGTGGAACCATCAGGCGGTCTGTAGGCCTTCATCAGCTCGCCAATAAGAAAGTGAACTACGGATTCCAATGCTTCGTTTGATGGCGCGCGAGGAACATCTGTCGGCGAATCAACTTGCATATCCGTTGCTTTCAGACTCTCTTGATCACCTAGCGCAGAATCCTCTGTGGCGTCGGGCTTAAGAGTGATATGCTGAATTGCGGAGTAGGGTTGCTGTAGCTGACAGATCGACTGAACAACCTCGATAAAAGATTCAGGGTTTCGCAACCCGATTGCACTACAGTTGCGACAGAAGCTAGGGACATCAACGATTCTTGTGCGAGGTTGAGAGAGGAAGCGTTTAATCTCTTGACGCATAGTGCCCTGTAAAGTGTGCAGGTCCTCCGCAACATGTCGGAGAATGATGGCAACATAGGAATAACTGCTAGCTCCCCCGTGGATCTTCAGGTGCTTAAATACGAGGGATATTCCGTCATGTTTAACGAACTTGGATGCAATGTTGTGATCGCGCGAAAGGACGACCAGAAGGCGCAAAGTTGCTAAGAACTCATCACGAGGTAAATTGGGCAGTGTGAGTAAGCGGATGCAAAAATCGAAGACAATCGATCGCGCATCAGGGTACGGAGGACCAAGCCTAAGTTCTTGTGGAATGATTGGATCTCCCTCCTTTGGGAGAACAATAGAAACGGGTTGATCGCCAATGTTGAACAAAGCCTCTGTCACAAGCAGATGAGAAGCGAGCCATTTTGGCGTACTATGATCCGGTTCCATCGAATTTGAATTCGAGACGAGTAACGCAAGAAGACCATCCATGAGAGTATGGCCAATGCTTGAATCCAGCGTGGGGCATTCCGATAACACGAGTGCTAGCAGTCTGCACCTCGTCGCTAGAGGTTCTTCTTTCACATCCAATGCGCGGGGCGAATATTCCTTAATGTCGTCAATCAAGGAGCGAATGGACAATTCCTGTAGATCTGGAGAGGGGCGCAAGAAAGCCTTGTGAATCTCAAATATCAACGATGGATGCTCGTCAACAAGCAACAATGCATGCCGAGTCAGACCAGCCTTCAATGGTTCGCGGATGGCATTCAAGTCCTGACGCAACTCTTCCAAACTCTTCCCCCGTTCTAAAGAAACAGACGTGACTGGGGCTTCGGGTGGAGTGGATGACGCGACTCCTTCCGACCCCATCTCCTCATCACGAGCAGTTGACTCATCCATATCTTCGCCAGTGGATTCAGTAGGTTGATCGGGACTTCCTCCAACATCATTTTGTGGTGCATCAGATTCTGGCTCCGGGTCTGGAGGAAGGGGGAATGGATGTGACAGCAGAAGATCTGCGGCTGCGGTGACATTATTATGAGTGCGTGCTAATGCACGCTCGGCTGCAGAGCGAGGAAAGCCCATATCCGTTAATTGACGAATACGATTCTCGTCGGGCCCAGAGTTTCGTACATGCAAACCAGTAGCAATCCCAATGGCGGAGCCTGTACCGGGAATGCCCTCTGCTGGAGGTTCGCCCTTGAGTTCCTCGTTTTCTGCAGCGGTGAGTTCAAGGACAAGTTGGACGATGGATTTAACTAATGTTAACGGCGCAGATCGGAGCCATGGCGATTCCCAGGTTCGCTGAAGAACTGGAGCACACCCAAGACGGAGTCGAACGAGAAAGTGGTGGGGTTCAAAATAGTTGGGATCCGTGTCCTTCTTATCGCGAGTCATAACCAAGATAGTCTGACCGGACTCGAAGAGAGCTTTGGAGGAAATGAAGGGGTAAAGAAGGTGGAGGGCAACCTTTAATCCTCCTTGCGCATGAACCAACTCTTGTATTATTGATTCGGATCGTTCCTCCAGTTTCCTGGTCGTGACGCTTTCAATGGAGTCTAGAAAGATCGAACATATATCATATATCGTCTCCACGCCCCCGGCGCGCTGGAACGAAAGAAGTAAGACCGTATGGAGTGTATTTTGCATAGTACGTTCTAATAAATCCATTAGAACGGATCCCACAAATGGTCTATTGAAGCTGCCTACCGTCCACCAACAATACGGTCATCAAGCCAAGCATGACACTATAGTAATCAAGGCGATACAAGTTGTCACCTACAGTCGCCTTTCAATAATTATGTTAAACGACCTGCTGTCTAGATTTCTTACCAACAATCTTCGCCTTGAGGTGGTTGATCATAATGCTTGCAATTACTTCGGAGGCACTCAGGATTTGCCTCTTTTGCGTCGAATCAGGATTTCTTCTGGCGTAGAATAATTTGACAATCGCTGTCGGATAACAGGTGAGATGATACCAAACTATTATCGGGCGATGAATACGAACACTGGAAGAATGGGGCAAGGGCACTCGGAAGGCCATGTGTGAGATGTTTGAGTGCCTTGGCATTCTTGTCTACGGGAGTTTCCTTCCTCAAGGGTAACACAGATGTTGGCGAGGGCCTGGCACCCAAGGAATCCACCGCAACACCATTGGCGGCAATGCCAAAATTTGCTGGCTCAGGAAGGGAAACGGAAATGTGACTGGGCGACTTCTCAAGGGGTGATCCATGCCCACTAATGCCAAGCTCGATTCCCTTGGAAGCAATGTGAGCCTTAAATAGGATGTTTTCCCAAATCGATGCGCGATGCAGAGAACCCATGTCCATTACTACCTTAGGCGGATCTGACATCAGAGTCTGCAACAGGCCCACCGCCGACCGCCCATGGGCATAACCAGTCGTGGAAAACACATCCGCCATCAGAGTAACGCGGATGTGCAACGCCACAAGATTTCGAAAATACTGATTGACCTGGGGTAATTGGTCTTCTGTCACCTCCAACATTGGGGCAAGTTTTGATTCCGGTGGGAGATCTTTCCAGAACTCCTCCGTCTCTGCAAGCGAGGTGCCTACAAGTTTCGAAAGATAGAAGAGGGCCTCGTTCGGGCCGATCTCAGCCATGGTACGGATGACTTGAACGATCGAATCGGATGACACACTGTTAGCATAGTCATATGGAAGGCAAGGCAGACCAGTGAGCCTTCCAACTCGATCTAATCCATCCGCATTGCGAATGAAATCCTTGCAGTGTTGAGGATGTTGGAAAAGCCCTTCCAGGAACTAGCGTGGGCGATTAGTATATTTGCACCACCGCGACAAAATGGAACTCACTCTACAAATCACGTCGATAAACATGACTACGTTGTTGTCGTGGTCTCTCTGTGTAGAAAAATCTTCTTCGGGTGCCTCTCCATGGCTGTCGGTTATCAACCCGGAGCCACTTTCTGGCTCCCTCCCCTCTGATTCAATGCCTTGCATGGGCATCCCAGTTTCAACGGAGGGTTGAGAGGATAAGAGCCCGTACCATTCCTTCTTGTCCTCCGGGATCACAAATGTATTTCCTAAATCCTCAATCCTGCTGAAGACGGCTTTTACAGCATCAAGTACAGGCGTCTTCAGGGAAGGATGGTGGCGAATAAGTTCATCGATCGAGGTACCTATAAGAACTGCGTTCTCCTTGTCACGAAGGACTTTAAGGTGTCGTTCAGAGGTGAATATTGAAAAAATTCCAGGAATGATGCTGGGACGAGCTGAGAGCTGATCCTGGCCGGCTTGGTTAAGACACAACGCCCCGATAGCATTTGGAATAGCTTGAATGACCTGGGTGGGAAATGAGTCAGCAATAAACGAAAAACTATACGAAGAACCTACTTCAATTACTGGCTCCACACCTGTTTCAATAGTCTTGTAGAAGACCTCTGGCAACCCTGCCTCCTGAATTGTGGGAAGAGAGGTCGGCTCATTGTGGACAAACGTCGCCATGATATTCATCGCTTAGGGCCCGTTACTCTCCAGCGCTCAATCCCAAGTAATTTAGACATACCAAGTGGGAGGATACTCGGTCCAAACAAGCCTCTGTATTCGATGATCTTTTTGATGGACTGCAGCAACGTCGAATCAATTAGCCCCCGAAGGCCTTCAGAAGTTCCAGTTGACTGCATCATGCGGTGTATCGATCTTAACGTATGCTTGAGAATAGCAGCGCGACCAACAGGTAGTTCGCCCCACGACCCAAAGATGTCACGAGAACGGGTCTCATCACCGTACATCGGAATGTCGAAATCAATCTCATGCTGAAACAACGGTAACATAAGATTTGCGGGGCTCGGGTACAGAAACTGCGTCCATACCTGAATCCTTTCGACAAGTACGTCAACACCCCTCGCATTTGAAAATAGTTGGAATGCGTTGGCATATCCATAAAGAACATTGTCCACCAATTGCATCGCCTTGGATACCATTTGAAGTCTCTGCGCAAGTTTGTTCTCGATTATTTGCACAAGCAACGGGACCAGACCAGCGCCAACGATCATATTACCCCCGCCTGCATGTTGTGCGAGGTATGTAACGAGCCCTAGCAATGCATCGACGAAGGAATTTGGAAGTTTGGATTCGGGGTTGTTGACATCTAGAATGGTCTTGCGGAGAAGGGACATCAAGATACCATGATTGACACCCGCGTTGATGGCTCCCAAAACCTCTTGGATGCGACCCCGATATCTCGCGATTGAATCGAGGGCAGCAATAGCGGCTGTCTGCACAGAAGTAGAAATACCGCGGTCGAGTTGCAACAGCTCAGCAATATGGGTTGTAAGATCTGGTTCGTAGAGGAAGAGCGAGGATGCGGCTTGATTCTCGCTATGCGTGTGGCCATAAATGGCAATAGTCAAGAGTCGGACGACGAGAAGTTTCTCCCGACTGACTTCATTTCCAGTCACAAGCGCCTTTGCAACGCGCATACGGCAAAGTAACTCATATTTGTCGTCGCCAGAAAGAGGATGTACTTCAAGGATATCGGCTAGAATTCCCATGACGTCCTTCTTCTTCAGGGTTTCCTCATCAACGTGAATGTTTATGGAACCAAGTGGGAAGGATGGCCGGCGAGGCGTGGTAGGGCGTTCATCACCAGTTTCGACTTTCTGCTCTTTCTCCTTGTTGTCAGTTTTGTAGTACACAAAATTTACGTCTCGAACTTCGCCAGGGAGGATGTCGACTTGGGGCATACCACTCGGACTAGCGAGGTCCAGAAGGCTGATGCCATGCTCACGCAGGTTGGGCCAACGCTTTGATAGAGAGAGGAGGCGAGGTGTAGAAATACTAAGTGCGGCCGAAACGGCTGGCTGAGCGGAGTACTGTTGGGCTGGGCGTAGCAAAAGGTTCAGTGCCAAGATCAAAACATCCAAATCGGATGTCAATAGCAAGCTCATCAACCGCTGCCAAGGTAAAACATCATGAACTGTATTAAAATGAATAGAGTAGAGAGCATACGTCGTAGGAGTTGAAGGTTTTGCGGTTGGTTGAGTTCTCAAGTAGCAATCTCTCGAACCGCAGGATAGCAGAGATGGTCAGCTTGGTCGCTGGTGTGAATGCACTAAGTTGAAGCTTTTCTATATCATAGTCACGGATAGCTTCTTCAAGAATTACGTCGAACTTGTCAAGGACTTTGATCCAACAATTGAGGTCAGATCGAGGCCATTTCCAAGATTCGATATTGGCCAGCACATTGGCGACGTCATCGCTAGGGGTGTTTGCAATCTTTGATATGAGCTCTGCCACTTGAGGATGCTTTCGGGAAGTGTAAGATACATAAAGCCACGGAAAAGGCTTAGAGTAGGTCGTCACTGACTGGTTGGACCGCCCTCTTGGACTTTTGGGAGATCTTCATTGTACCGCAGCGAATGCGGGAAAATAAAAGGGGGTCAACAAGATCAATACAGTGGCCACCTGCAAGTCGGAAGGATGCAAAAGGAAGAAGTAACGGAGGTGGTTGAGACAGCGGGGGCGGGGAGGCGTCTAACCTGGGGGCGACGTAGGGCTCAATATATCAGGAAATATTATCTCACAAATTCCCCAAGTTTTCCCACGGATAACAAGTAGTCAAACGCCACATTTGACCATTTGACCCATCTATCGCGGTGGTTCACGACGATGGGGAGCAAGAGACGAAAACAAGATAGCAGTGACGATGAGGATCTTGATCATAGCGCGTCCGACTCTGATACTCAGCCTAAGAAAACTTCAAAGCCAAAGGTACCCCGACACCATGACCGCGCTCGACGCCAAGCTCATTTTCCTATCCCTTGTACCCAGGAGTTGCCCTCTAGCAAGAGCAAAGTTTCTTCCAAAGTGAAGTTGGCGAAAAAGCCCAAGCTCGATTCCAGCGATGAAGTCCGTCCTCACTTGATCTCCCCTGCTCTACTCACCCCTATGTATTTTGCAGTCGTCGCCGGCCCACGAGGGGGATAAACAACCAGCCGTCAAGGTACTCAAGAATGCCGAGGGTGAAAAGTACGTAGATTTAGGAAAGAAGAAACGTGCCGCCGTCCGTTCTTTCAAAGGTCAGTCCCTCCGTACATACATTTCTCAGGTCCATTCACTATGATGGTGGCAGGCCAGATATTTGTCGACATACGCGAGTTCTACGGCACGGACGGCGATGAGAAGCCTGGGAAGAAAGGCATCTCACTTACCATGGAACAGTGGGATGCACTCAAACGGAGCTTCAGCACTATCGATTCACTCTTTAGCGAACTAGGCAAGAAATGAACCATCTGAGCCAACTATATGTGGTTTTTTGACGTATTGCACCCTGTTCTACTATCTAATTTCTTCTTTCTATTACCCTAATGCACCACCTCAGCAGTTCTTATCTTGCAGGCCACTATCATGATATTGAGAGTCCAGCAGCTGCTTGATATGCCCCAACCAGACCGCGGCTTCGAAGACCTCGTAGCCAAGCAACAAACTTCAGAGTGGAGGCCTGCACGTCCATTATAACCTCGAGAAACGTCATGCTCGAGTAGCCTCTAACATATCTCCTGCAGCACTATGATAAACAATTTCACCAGGAAAAAATGATGTCTTACCACCAACAACCAACCAAACAGTGCAAAGACCCTAGCCAACCGTACGTGCGAAGACCACCTTCCTGTATTCGTTTACAGTCATCACGCCATACTGCAGTCATGCAACACTTGGCGGTGACCAAGAATATCCGAGCACTCGAGTGTGTAGTTGCGAGTGCATGATCCAAGCTCCTATATGTAAAAATCATCGCGACCTGCTTCCCAAACCACTGGCGCGCAGTATAAGTTCTAACCTTGTCAAATCGTTCAGCTTCAGCACCATCAACACCCTTCTAGGAACTCTACGGAGAACATCCAACACCGAGATGAGTAAACCCTCGCGATTAATGACTGCATTTCTAATCGCTTCCATCTCTTCTATCGTTTGAGGAAGCATATCAATCATACTGGAAGATCGCTTGAACGTGTTTTCGAAACGGTCTTCGTCTTCCCACGTTCCTTCAAGCGCTGCACGACCTGTAATCGCAGCCTCGAATACAGGATACTTAAAATTCGTTAGCTTCGAGTTACGGTCAGCATCGATTTCACGCACGAGATCAGGGGTGATGTTGCCGACTAGCTCTGCGTATTTGCGGCGGGCGGCTCGTGTTTCCGGTGATGCTCCTGCTATGAGAGACAACCAGAATTTGCTGTAATTGACACGCAGTTCTGGATCTAAGTCAAAGTACAGCCCGTGGTCCAGGAGTACGATTTCAAAATTATAAGGCGAACGCGACTTGGGAGGGGCACGCCTAATCAACAAATTACCTTGAAGTGAAAAAAAGGTGAAACCATTGTCAGTTAACGGAAACCTAGGAGGACGGATTACCTGGATGCGGGTCCTATAACAGTATGAGTAATGCATCATGCGACGAAGACTTATTCCTCACAGCGTGAAAATAGCCATTCAAGAATACCATTCGATTGAACACCCTCGTAAGCTCCAGCGCCACCTTATTCCTATCAATCCCGTGTTCCGCCAGGTAACTTAGATCATCGACTCGCGCACCCTGAATGAACTCCATAATCAATACCCGTTTTGTGGCTGAGATAACCTCGGGGATGTAAAGTGAGGTAGAAACGTGATCGAAGTCACCCATGGCACGTCGAGCATTAGACGCTTCGTGAATGAAATCCATTTCTTTCGGAAGATTTTCGCGCATTTCCTCAGCGAGCCATGTGAACTCGAACTCAGGGAACCAATATTTGATCCATCCTACGGACATGCATATTGTTCAAATATCATTACGGAATTACGAGGGAAAAGGGATGAGCATACCGAGCGTGACCTCGACCATTTCCATATCAATATCACAAAATTCTGCAAGGTGTGGGTGCTGCAACTGTTCACATCCATCAATTCTGAGCCCGACACCTGTTCTAAATGCCTACCCACTTTTACAGCGACCTTCTTCCCCGATTCCTTATGCGTGCCAACATGAACCTGGGCTAAACTTGCTACTCCGATTGGAATAGGATCAAAGTCTTTAAAGAGTTCTTGGATGGGCCTTCCTATATCGGATAGGAAGAGCGCTTCAACGTCTCGATAAGGGGTCGGCTCGCACTTGTCCTGCAAAGGCCGCATCGTCTTCGTCCATTCTTTTGGGAGGACTACTCTGTAAACCTCGTGAGATAGTACTATCGTCATCCAAAGAATGATCGCAACATACAGCGAAGCCATGTGCTGTCCCAGTTTTATAAAGACGCCTAAATTATCATTCAATTTAGTTGACTGGACTTCGCTTTCTGTGGTAATAGAAACCATCCGTACCTCCATTTGCAAGGAGGGCTTTCAGTACCCTCTTTGCACTACGCGTATGACACTCTGAATACACGCGCTGCTTTTCCTCCTCGGATAAGTCACTGTGTGCAAACGTATACTTGTAGTCGATGGCTCCTTCGATTGCAGCACCTAATAATTAGATATCCAACCAAAAGTTTGACAGCACGGTGAACCATCCGTGGTTAGCGGCGTACCAAAAACAACTTGGACACATACGAGCTATCCGGGAACAACGCACGACGGCCAACAGTGTGTGTCTGAGTGGCTGGCAATTCTCATACGCCACGTACCCTACACCTCCAAGTAACAGTGTTGCGGCAGGGTAAAGGATCCATGGGTTAGCACATAGTCGCTTCTCCGGAGTTGAGGTAGCCACAGTTGACAAAGGACAGTGTCTTGACTTTGCGCGCGGCGGCCGGGAGATGCGGGTCACATTGGCACGAAGGAAACTCTGGAGGGACTTGATGACTGTGCGGTGGTCACGACGAAACATGGGTAGCATTTCGGCATGTTTACTAGCAAATATAAACATGGGTAGTCGTGCTAACTTCAAGGTCCAAGTAGCATCCGCAATTCGATATCCTGTTGGAAAGTTGCTGGCAAGGAGTGTAAAAGGGTCAGTGTAGTCTAAAACACCATCACGCTTATGGCACTCAAAAGTAGTCAATTGACCCTGCTGCCCGAATCCAACCATAATCTTTATCAAACTGAACTTGCAGTCCGTAGATAAGGTGTTGTCTGTGTGTCACATCCAGTCTGCAAACGAGTCGTCCTCGTTTCCCTCTGATGCCCTCCCCACGAAATTCTACCAATCTGGAAGATCTCGGTGCAGATCGATGGGTGACACGTAGGTAGGACGCTGTATTGACAGATGCGACTATGAATGTTTGCCAGTGAGCGCTAGTAGATTCTTGTAAAATGTTTTGTATCGTCAGACCGTTTTAAATGTACCTTTTCGGAATTCGCTGAGAGCGTTGACTGCCGAAGCAAGTCCGAGCGCTGCTAAGCCGTCCATACAGTGTGGATGAAATCTCCACCTGTGCGTACCGCCATACGGTCTGCCTTGGTGTCGACAACCGCGTCGTGGCACAGCAACATTAATTCGTGGCCATTGAGGACGGGCTAAATAATGATGAGGTTGTTGTAGACAACAGAGTGAACGAACGTACTATCGACCCACTGATGAACAATGATATTTCAGGGAGAGCAATGATTTCCTGGATGAATTCTCGATTTTCGACGCATCCGTCCCCTCATTGACTCCCGGACGAAATAAAATGACGACCGCGGCTGTCGCATGGGTACGGAAAATCCTACGGGTCTTCGAGAGGCAGACTCCTACGGACGTCAAGAGGTTCAGTTTTTTTGAAGGCAGCTCTACGAATAACGATGTATCAGTAAGATTTCAAGGTTGCTCACTGTACCTGGATAACATTAACAGCCATCAGAGTCACTGTGTAATGTAATTCTCAAACTGTCTAATTCACATCTGGACAAGTAGAACTCTGCTGAACCACCCCTAAGGGTTCCTCAGCTCTATGATTTACTCTTTTCACGAATTCCGTCGATTGTCAGCTCTCCGGAAGCCTGATTTGGGCGTGTGCCGACCGTCAACTTTATTTCAGTCGGTTTGGAGATGTAGTCCAACACAAAGATCCATGCCAGTAAGCGGCAAAATAAAAAATAAAAACCCGACCTACCCAGCTCGTTCTCAATCTTCAAACAGAGGCCGGAACACCTGAAAACCCATATTGAATAGATGCAAGACAAGGAGCCGATAAAACCAGCTTGCCTTCCCGTCATCCCTGCCCACATCCTGGGTAGGTCCAAACTCGTCCTCGAACAGGTCCAAGCTCTCTTTACCGTCCCCTCCATCGTCCGAGAAACCAGTGGCTGAATTCGTTCTCCTTCCAACGCCAAATTCAACCTCCTCCCCGTCCCCCTCTAGCATAGCTACTAATTCCTCCCGATTCATATATTCTACACCAAGTCCCGATTCTCTAATCGCCCGATCGTCTTGTTGGGATATCTGCGACATCGGAAAGAAGAGCGGGGCTTTGGTACAATGAGTCTGCGTGGGTCGCTCACATGTCAAGGAGACTTGGGGTGGAATACTTTGCAACGATAGGGGATAGAAGAGGGGATCACCCGAGCGAGAAACAGTAGAGTTTTCGCCTTCTTTGGTGTCACTATCGATGGTACCTGCTTCGCCACCGGCACCGCCAGAATTATAGTAGCCCACGGTGCCAGAATCTCTGTTCTGTGAAGCATGAAAAATAAGCGAGCGGATTTCCTTTGTTCGATTAGGACTAGAGTTGAACGACGGTGGTGGCATCATGTGTTCATCTTTGATCACTGTCGAGTCTTCTCTGCTTGCACTTTTCACCCCTGGAACCTCCGTCCTTTGTACCGCCTTCATTGATTTCCTGACCTTCTCCACCCGTGGCGTTTCGCTTCTTCCCCCGTCTAAACCCGATGCATTCAAAAACTGTTGTGCTTCATGGTCTGGATGTGGTCTTTTCTGCCCACCTGGTTGTTGCGACTTGGGTGTAGACAAGCCTCGTGTGTTCGCATTTGAGTTAGGTGCCGTGCTGTGAGATTGTGACGTGGATATCACAAAAAGACCGTCAGATTCATCGCCTTCGATGTCGATAAGGAGAGGTGCGGCGGGATCCGTAAAACGGAGATCCAGCGTTGAAGCCATGGAGTCGGCAAATGCAATTGTAGCCTATCACAAATGCTTGCTTAACATTGAAACTCAGTGTAGACAAGTAGCAGGACAAACACTGAACTCCCGCAGATGGAAAGCGATGGTGATGGGCGGTTCGGCTACCTCGTACACATCAAACTCGTCGACACTGATGGTGAGCTCTGTGGCCAGCTGTGCCCTGCCTGGGAGCAGATTAAGGACAGTGTATACAACTCGTGGATAACAAACCTTTTGTATCGATAGACGACTCGAGACTTTTCACATCAACGTCTGTGTCACCGAATGTCCACACAAGCTGGGGATCGCTTTTCGTGCCACGACCACTGGGGAAGTGCTCAATGATGTCTTTGATGGCCCTTGGGCCGATGGTGAGTCGCGATTCGTTTTCAGACTCTGGGACACTGGGCGAAAGGAGTGAAGTAGGTATAAGAAGGGGTAAACGATGGGTCTTTACGACACCTTGCATAATATATGAAAAAATATACATGATCGATGATAGGAGATATCCTCACCCTGTTTGCAGTGTAAGCGTATGATCAACCTGCTTTCTAGTGTGTCCTCATCTTCTTGGAACTGATCGCTAGATGGGCCTTCAACAATAACCAGCTCGCACCGTTCAACTGTCTTTTCGATGGTCCTGTGCTTGAATATTGACAACAGTGTCTACGAGAATTGGATTGGCACCTATACAGTTCAGAGTGCACACGAAACACACCTTCACAGGCAGTTGTCCCTTGACATCCCGAGGTTTGCTGGGGCTGCCAGCTTCCAGACCTGTCCCACCTGCACCACTACCTACGCGGTATCTCGAAAAGAACATCCTCCCATACTTGAAGCGGCAGTACGCGGAGAGCGAAGAGTTTGTCGTGCTCAGCGTGAAGTATTGCGCGTCTGCGTAGAGGACAAGGTCATCGCCGTATCGCGAGAGACACGATAATGCCCTGATGAACGCTTCTGGCTGAATGAGCCTGTATCTGAGAGTTGGACGCGTCGAGAACGTACGTTTGAGGGTAGCGGTGTTGAGTGTTGCCTGCATTGGCCCGAACCAGACGTATTCAATCCCGAACGCATGCCATCACCGGTCAAGCTTGCTATCGTCGGTGGTGGGCCATCTGCGTTCTACGTGGCCTCGCGGTTGCTATCGCTTCTACCCCACGCTGATCCGTCCTCGCCGTCGTTGAGAGTGCACATGTTCGATCGTCTTTGGGCACCACACGGCCTCGTGCGCTATGGTGTTGCCCCAGACCATCCGGAGGTCAAGGTACGTGCACGACATCGTCTTCGTCTGCTCTCCCTCACGATGTCCAAGAACTGCACGAACAAGTTCGATCAGGTCGCCGCTGACCCGCGTTTCCAGTTTTTTGGCAACGTCCACGTCGGTAGCACGGTGCCCACTGCGATCCCACATGTACTTCCTCTTCCCCTCTCGTCCCTCCTTTGGAACTACACACACCTCCTGTTCGCAGTCGGATGTTCGCTTCCGAATCTTCATACAGACATACCCCCGTCCTCGCATTGTGTTCCCGCGCTCTCCCTTGTACATTGGTACACCCAGCACCCCTCCAACCTACCGCCGCCAGCCCTTGACAAGATTACCCACCTCACTCTCGTAGGCAATGGAAACGTCTCTCTCGACATCGCGCGTATACTTCTCACTTCACCTCTTGTTCTCAGGAAATACGATGTTCCCGAACATGTCCTCGATGTTCTTTCCCGGTCCACTCTCAGGCATGTCTCCATCATCGGCAGACGCGGTCCATTAGAGGCAGCTTTCACGAACAAGGAACTACGCGAGATGATGCACCTATCGGGTGCTTCCATGGTCCCTCTTGATCCCTCCCTCCTCACCTTTCCAGAGGGGGAAACATTGACTCGCCAACAACGCCGGACCTTGGAGCTCCTTCACAAGGGCTCCCAATGTCGGTTTGGTAGCACTCAGAAGACTTGGTCCCTCGATTTTTATCGCATGCCTATTGCCCTTGCGCCATCTCGTCATTCGCCCGCGGCTGCCGAGCTCACGCTTGCGCACACATTTCTTGATCCTTTTACCCGCCGTGCGATCCCAACTGATTGGACCTCTACGCTCACTACTTCCCTCGTCGTCACGTCTCTTGGCTTCCGTGTCGATCCGTCCACAGCCTTCTTTGATCCCAGCTCCAATCACCTTCGTGCACGCGGGGGTCGTGTTTTATCTGATTCCGGCGTTCCCCTAAGAAACATGTATGCTTCTGGATGGAGTGCCAACGGCGCCAAAGGTGTGCTAGCTACGACGATGATGGACGCATACGCGGTTGCTGAGCTAATTTTGTCTGACGTGATGTCCAGCAATACTGGAGACGTGAGTGTGGAGACGACACCGGCTGGAAAACATGGAAGTGAAGCAGTATCTGATACTCTCATGCTGAATCCTGTTCCACATCCCGAGGATCCACCCGAGGAGATCAAACAAGGCATAAAGGACAGGCTGGTTACACAATATAACGATTGGAGTGTCATCGATGCCGAGGAGGTGCGTAGAGGTGCAGTACTCGGGAAGGAGCGAGAAAGGATGGGTTGGGCGGATGCAAGGAAGCTCCTCTCACTCTCACAGTGAGACCATGGTCGTTGGGACAACAGCGATCTCAAGGCTTGGATCATCAGACGTAGACGAGTCCGATCCATCGTGATACAGCGTTACTCATCTCTCCCTTTCCTCGGCTACGTCTCAGTCCCCCACAGCCTCCCAGTACACCAAACTTCAATCTTTTCTTTGGAACACAGGATGGGGCAACGGCCGCCGCGGTCGCTTCGGTATTGTCGAGGGCAAATTTTGCAGATTACTAAATCCAGCCGATCTTGGAGGTCCGTTGCGGCGCACGTTATTCTGTGGATCAATCAAAGCCAAGGTCTTAGCCGGACCATATTCAGCGTAGGTGAGACAGACCTCCGTTTCCTGTTTCTGCCTTGAATAAAACGAAAATAAGTCTGCAATCTGCTGTTCAACTGCTTGTTTTTCCTGATGGAGTCTGCCAACATCCTGAGTCATCGCAGCCACTTCTCGGCTCAGCTCTGCTTTGAAGTGCTCGACATGCGCTACGTCATGTTAGCGAAACACCTCATCATATCCACCGTCCAGATTACCTTGGACGTTGATGGCTGTAGCCTCCTTCATGGCTTCCACGAACCGTAATCTTTCGCCGCGAATCTCATTCGTGAGTTCTGGGGTAGGTTATGGAGACAACGAGGACATGTTAAACTGAGCAATGGACACCTACCTGTCGACAGGGCACGAAGCATCTGTTCTTGTTCGTGTCGCTGCCGGTTAATGATCTCGAGTACGGAGTCCGTCACTACAAATTCCAGTCACAGTTTTGAGTCAGTACGACTAGACGCCGTTGCCTTGCAAACCGCACCGAGTGCTGTCTTTTGCTCAGTGCCGTTCTCCATCTGTTCCCTGACCACATCTATCAGTTCACCGACGGACATCTGCAGCTGACCTTCCCCCAAAGCTTTGGTCTGGACAGACGATATAAGATGTCTGATCTCGCTGAGCATTCCCTGGCTGGGGAACTGTCTCTCAGCAGTGTCATTCTGCGAGGAGATGCCAAGGTGAGAGCAAAGCTGCTCCACGTTTGCAGCCACCGATTGGATATGAACAGTGCCACCGTTGACGAAGGCCTCGAGCCACTGCGAAGGTCGTCATGGTTTCAATTGGTGACGGAGATGTTGGCGGTCGTGGTCGACACATACCGAGTTCAATTCATTAAGGTAGCGAACGCTGTCAACTTGTTGGTCGAGCTGGATCTTTCGCTGTGCTTCTTCCGACCTCAAATGATCCAAGATCGCTTGGAGCTACAAGAGTTAGTAAAAGCCAGTTAAAAAGGTGCGTCAATGACAATAGCAGACCTTGGAATCAGCATCCGACGCGTGCAATGATGGTATGCCGTGGTCGTCCTTTTCTGCGGACCCCATTATAAAACTAGATTTATACAGAGATGCAAGTTCGTCGAGTTTCGAATGTATGTGTGTCAGGTCAATAGGGGCATGACAGGGTTGAGCTTCGGCCTCAGTCGGCGACGAGGGTCGAGGTGATTGAGGAATATCTAGGTTCCTCAAAACTCTAACATCCGTCGGGGAAGGATGTTTGGACTCTTGTGCAGCGTAAAGTTGTGCTTGCGCTTGTTTCTGTTCGATAGATGTTAATTTCTCCATAAGCAGTGGGGCCAGCGTTGTGAACTGTGCCTGCAAGCCCCCAAACATCTTCACCAGCGAGTCCATCTGTAGATGTTTCGAGTTCCCTAATATTTGCATCCTCAACTCTTCGAGGCCAGTCAAGATGTTCTGCAGACTCTCCTTGTCGATGTAGCCAATTGTATTGGATATTGGTTTGGCCACCGCTTGTCCTAACAAGATCTGAATTTCGTTTGGAAGGGTATGTATGTTCCGCTGGAGCGAAATGATCTGTTCACCCAGTCCTGCTGTTTGGTCATAATGCTTTGCAGCAGTATCTCTGATAAGCTCCACTAGAGGTGCCAAATGAGGCTGCACGCCAGCAGCAAGTGGGGACGTCGGCGGGTCCTCGATGTGTTCTCGGATTACAGACTTTGAGAGCTTAGTCCGTAAAGTGGCTACTGGCGTCACGAGTGACGTAAATGTTTTCGTAGGAGTAATTGGTGGTGTTGGTACAGAAGATGACTGGTGCTCTGCACGACTATTCCAGAAGGTACTCCGCACAGAGGCGGTCTCAGAAGACGTCGTATTTGGCAGCTTGGGAAGTGGGATCACAATAGAGGCGTCCGTTAAGGGCGTGTCCACAATCTTACTCCATTTCCCTCCCACGTGCTCCTCCTGGAGCTTTTCAATCTCTGCGAATGGACGTCCTTGGTTTGTTGAGTAATTGACCTGCGCGCGCCGGAGAGCAGTGCCAACACTGGACGAAGTGACGGTACTTGGTGCTGGGCTTGCAAGTTCCGAGCGCTCGATTTGTGCAAGGCGCTGCGTGACCACGGACATCATCCCAAGGTCAACAATAGAAGGGCTTTTAGATCGGGAGTGAGAATTGGAGAATTCAGATGGTGGACGAGATGGAAGGACAGACAGAGGAGAAAATGTGTGGCGAGGTGACTTGGGAACTGGTGTAGGTGGGGGCATTTGCTGAACCGCAGTGGCCGTCGGGGTGCTAAAAGGTGTGTATTCAGAGAGTGCCCCTTCGGGAGCTAAAAGGGATTGTAGGCATTGATCGGTTCCGTTATGTTCGAGTGCAATATCTGTTCTGATACTAAGGGCGTCGATACGCTTCGGCATATGCACGGTTTCACTTCCGCGCTGTAAGCTGAGAACAGTATCCCTGCATCAAAGTAAGGTTTGAGAACGGGAAACGAGCGTTGAACCTCACCAAATCGCACCAACCCACCGTGCACGATCCTGGCTAGACGTCGCGGCAAATGTTTCTCTTGGTCGATCCTCAAAAGACAACTCGAAGGGCCTCAGATCACCCTCGTCGTCGTGTCGTGAGACTCGCTCGTTGAGAGAGCGTACGTCCATGAAGCCGTCTAGCTGAATGATGTGACTAGAAGGGGTCTCATGCATCGTATACCATGTGGTCAGCAAGTGAGAATTATATAATACCACTGTGCAGGACATCCAGATGGGAGGATGAGACGGCGGGCGTGAGAGGTAAAGCAGGGAGCCACAGAGCACGAACACGGCTCTATTGGGAGATAAAGCTACCTCCTTCTCCAGAAGGCGCGAGACCGTCCGGGATTTTGGAATAGACATCGGTTCCAGCGGTGTAGCGATGTGTTGTTCAGGAACATGATAAGGTGGGGTACAATCGTCGTCATCTGATTCCTTATCCTTCTTCTTCTTGAAGACGGATATGAGGTTTCGCAAGGAGTTACTCAAGGATCTTCTCTTACTCTTGTGGGTCGCAGTTGTGAGAAAAAGTCGGTCCATGTCGCGCGAGTCGGGCTCCGGGGATGCGCGGGTGGAACCAGGGAGCCTCTTGATTTGAACCAAATCTGCCGCGTCTGCCATGGATTCGAATCGACGTATTAATTGTTTCGTTGACTGCCGACGTAGTGCTCGAGCGCGACTGGAACCCAGGACTTGATCGATCGACAGGCAAGGTTCGTATGCCATGAGGTCTCCACATTCACCCGCATACTCGAATGCTTGCTTCGGGGCAGAAGTGTTATACATCCCGCTAAGTGGTTCCTTACTGAAAGTAGGGCCAATTCTTCGAGGGCCTGCAACACCTGACTTTGAGGCGCGAAGAGCATGCAGCTCATCCATAGAAGCGTAAGGGAGTTCGGTGTTGGCCGTGCTCATCGGCGATATTGGGGAGGACATCGGAAGGACAGTCGACATCCCGTCACCTACGCTCGACATTGGGATTCGGAGTAGAAGAATGATAGCTTTTACAGATCGATGGGAGGATAAACGTACTAGATAAGATCCCGGTTGTAATTTGGACCGGAAAGCTGTGACACGCCACAGCTGGTCTGATGTCAAATCCTGCACGAGACAAGGAAAGTAACAGAGCGCGATACCAACGACTCTCTGGAGCTGATTATGTTCTCCAGTTTGTAGATGAGACTTACGTGCCTTGTTATTGGCCAAAGTATGCGTGCACTGAATGGTGACTATACATTGATATGGGTAGCAAAGGAAGTGAAGATATGTAACATCTAGTGACTGGCAGGTGAAGGCTGTGGGGCCATGTTTTCCGGTACTGAGGGCGTTCTAAGTGAGACGTCTAGGAAAAAGAGGAGATACGTACATGGAGGCAGCTGTGGTCGCGTTCCTTCGCTGAAGACACGGGAAAGCAGGACACCGACACCCTCGAAAACACCAAGTAGGATACCACAAGCAATGGCTGACCCCAGAGCGGACTTTGGACCACCTGAGATGCATGGGCGAAAGGTGGGAAACCACAGGTGATGTCAAACGTCTTCCAGGAGAAACCCGGGTGTTAAAGAACTCACTGCGAGCAGCTAAGCAACCTCCCGTCATGAAACCGGAAATGATGGCATTCCAAGCATCCTCCTTCTGCCGCCAACCCTTGACCGCACAGTCGAATGTTGAGAACATGCCACCCCAGACCCCAAAGTTGCCCCCCGTCACAGGTGCTCGTGCTTTTATCGTCGAGATGGCACCCACAAGACGTTCGCCCTAGGAAGAGATGTTGATGAACGAAGAAACAAAGACGGAGGTACGCACTCGTGGAGAATTTCGAGCGCCCTTTATGCCGTGCCAAATACCACCACCCACGGCGCCCATCGCAAAGGCACCTCCAAAGTCATTGAGAATTACCCATGGGCTGGGGCAGTCGTCAGTGACATCCTGGACGAGAATAGGTGTATTACCAGGGGTCTCGCGTGTGGTCCGCATGAGACATGGAGGACGAATATAATGGACCTTGAGCCGGCTTGTTCGAGCAAAGATTTTCTGTTGAGGGTAGGCCTAGAAATGGATGTGCACGTGACCGTGCCAATGTAACCACGGGAAGCGGCACAACTCTAACTCGGACGCGTCGTAGACCACAGGCAGCACAGCGGGCAGAGCGTCGTGGAGGATGCGTGGCACTGTGCGCAGATTGTCGCAGGTGTTCGTCGAGCTGCCTTCGTTGCGGGGCCTTCCCAAGCACCCCCTGCACGTGTCATCAGCGGGCCACAAAGAAAACGCGTTGTCTCGTCCATCTGCATCTCAGATGAACTCTAGCACGCCCTCCGTACCCACCCACAACAAGCGAAAGCAAGATACTGAGCCTCCAGATGCCGACCAGCCAGCAACCAAGAAGCGCAAACATTTAAAAGATATGATACCACAACCGGTCGCAAACGCGACCGACGAGTTTCCCAATGGTTTTGTCTATTGCCATCAATGCAACAAGAAGCGTGACACCACGAGTCCATTTCACTTTCTTTCCCTCGCTGTCCGTGCACTCACATCGTCCACAGTCTCTGCCCGTTGCACCGCAAAAGACGGCAGGGGTCGCAGGTGCAACGCCAAGTACTGCAAGCCTTGCCTCAAGAATCGCTACGGTCTTCTTCTCGAAGACATTCTTGCCGATGGCGAAACAGACCAGGATATTCATGTCCATGGAGTGGGTTATCACTTCAGGTAACCCATTCCGCTCTACGGTCCCGGGTGTCACAGATCAGTGACTTGCCACCAGGTGTCCACGATGCAATGACGTCTGCAACTGCGTTGCGTGCAGAAAGGCTAAGGGCTTGCGACCGACAGGGTTTGCTGCCGTCCTCGTAAACGAAATTCAAACTAACACGCCCATCCAGGAATCTCACCAATGCAGCGCGCCAATCTGGACTCACTTCGGCCGCCGATGTACTACGTCGGGACCCCAGAGCCGCCGTGAGTTTACTATACGTGGTCGACAATGCGCCTGATCCGCCCTTTAGGGGCCAATGGCACATAAGCCAGGTGAGAAAAAGACAAAACAGCACCAGCTAGTAGGTGTTGCGTCGAAGTGCGACAGTGGCAACAAATCGCTCTCAGCGCCACTTAAGAGTGGTACCAAGCAGACTAGCCAGTCTTCAAAGTCGGGGACGGTGGTCAAAACTAAACCTACACAAAAGACCAGGGTTAAGGCTCTCCTCCAACCAAAGTTGCTCGCAAAGCCTATCTGGACACGTGTGGATGCCACTCTATCACGAACGCAAGCTGAGGAGCGCATCAACATTCGCGAGTTTGCTCTGCGGTTCTCGTCTGTTTTGGAGCTCTCCCATACCCATTTGGATGAATTAGAGGAAATAAGGTCGTCACGAACTCGCAATCCCGAAGATGAGGACGACAATCTTGTCCCATGGGTCAGTGAAGCCTGTGTCAAATCACTCCTTCTTGGTCTTTTGAACACGATAGATGTCAAAGGAGTTCACGAGAAGGCAAGCCCCAATTTTCATCCATGCAGCACCACTGATCCTGATCCAACTTATAGCATCTGAAGGTCACAATAAAATTGATACGAGAAAGCGGTGCACATCTCAATAAGATATGGGCCGCTCTTGCAACTCTCCGTGACTGGCAGGAGAACACATCCACGTCTTCTCGTTCAACTAACACTAGTTATTCCCTTTCTTTTCCGGACCCTTTGCCTCCTCCAGAGTTTGTCTCTATCATTCGGACACGTAGCGGAGCTAATCAGTCCGGCACGGACAGTATCAGTGTTCTTCGTACGGCTCAGCTTATTCCTGTTATCTCTGCGCTCGTCAACGCTGCCGTCGAATCTGAAGCGGTGAGACAGGAACTCGAAGCAGGAAATCAAGAGTCGAAGGAACGAGTCAAGGAGGCGCGAGAAGCGCATCGTATCGAAAATGACCGATTTGAAAAGGAAAGGGAAGGCGAGAAAACGACAGGGAAACGGGTAATCACGTATTTCTTCACTGAAGAATCACACTAAACATAAGTTTGCAGCTGGATAAGTCAAGGACAGAGTACCACAAGCGCATCGTAGCGGCAATCGATGATGCGCTGAAAGTGGCCTTGCATGCAAACATTTCTCGAATCTCGCCTTTCGGGAGAGACATAGACGGGCGCGTATACTGGGCTCTCATGCCAGGGATGAACGAACGTGAAGATGCCGTAGACTTGCTTCAGTCGTATTCCCAGGGACGTACCCACCGAACATTAAGATCCCGTCGCAAGCCCCTGGTACCGTCTGACGAAGACCGCAGTGCCCTCAGAAAGTGGCCCTGGTTTATTGCTGTTTGGGGGAAGAGACCCCCGATCGGAGAACGTACCATTATTGACGACGATAGCAAGGATGAGGGCAATGAAGATAGTGATGACAAAAACCAATGGTGGGGGTTCTGGGATCCCGAGGAAATTACGAAACTAGCATCCTGGGTTCACTTCAAGGCTGGTCTTAAAGACAGCTCAAGCTCACAGCAGAGTTTCAGGACTCCGAGCACCCGCACGCAGTCCCCAGACCCAGATGTCGACATGGAGAATCTAACCGATGATGACAGCTCTGACGATAGGCTAGCGGGCGGGAATCTAGAGGCTAGTGTGATCCCGGCCAAGGGCGAGATCGTAACTTTGATCGAGGAGTTGAGACAATACGCATCACTTCTCCGGGGAAGGATCAAGAGAGACGAAGAATAGGGAGACGCTCACCCAGTTGGAAGGTAGAGCGCATTTTCTGACTATCGCGACGCCATATCCCAGCGCAGCGCGTTTCGGAGACGATGCGGGATTATGTGTTAAACCCTATTTGTTAATAATGATAGAGTACTTTCGTTCTGGTGCGCGCTTAGTTCGATGCTCGTATCGGCCACTTTTGCTGTTACACATGGGATGTGTACCTCGCAAGGAGATCGTCATCGCCAGTGGGACGTTCGACGCATTTCGAGAGCTGCTCTGCGAGACTGACAGCGAGCACATGCTTACACTGATAACAGGACTTGACGATGTGAGGCATGAGGGTCCATAACATGTAGGCTTACCATCAGATGAGACTCGCTCATCAGGACCGTGAATGTGAAAGCAGGGCAGGTGCAATAGCAAGACATGTGCGGCGACCAACTCAGATGGGGGAAGACACTGTATGTTGCGGTCGACCCAACGACTTCGTAGTAGCTTCTACCCCACGGTGCCCGATACTTGAGCACTTCAAACCGATTATCTGGGCGAAGCGCGTGTGATAGAAAGGGATAAGCATACCGCTCTCGCGATCGACGAGGTCCAGTGCAGCCAAGAGTGTCGTGTCCGGGAACAGCGCACGGAGCTTGTCGATGCCTTGTTCGACTACTTTGCAAGCATAGACTTGGGTGTTAGCATCCACCCACCCGAAAAGGGACCACAGGGTCAGCAGGGCTCACGGCTGTCTTCGTTGATGGAGCTTACGACGGCTTGCACGACGTGTCCTAGACTTGGGGTAGTCGTAGACATCAAAAAGTTACGTGTGTGCGAGTCGTCCATCGCAGTGTCGCATCTCGGAAACTCCTTCAAGACGCACCACGGTCCCTCTTCGGCTACACGAAGTCGAGATGGTGCCCTCCGACTATCTCTTTGTTTTCGCCCAAGCACATGAGGAATTCCGCGTCCCAGAACTCCGGTCTATAGCAGAGCTACATGGGTTCCAAGTTGGGTTCGACCACTACACTACTGAGGACCTCGCCAATGCCATCAAGCGACCATTCATGATTCTCAGGCTGGAGGAGCAAGAACACGCGAAGCTTCTCGCGAATAGATGTATTTTGATCAAGTATGGCCCCCCGCTCCCATCGACCCTGACTGCCTCGACGTGTCGCTCAACTCCCATACTTATTCTTCGCTAGGTCAATCTACGAGTTCTATGCACGGGGGGTGACCTACGATGAGCTGCATGAGGCGAACAAACGTATTCGATCTCTCTGGGAATGTTATATCCCAGATACCTCCTTCAAGTTTACTGTGATTGGATACAATCATGGGCTCTCTCAACGCCGGCAGCGCATAGTGATCGAAAGTTTTGCTTACATGGACTTTTTGGGAAAGATTGAAATGAAGAACCCAGAAATTACGCTCGGGGTGTTTGAAGAATGTCCGTGTCACAGGTCCGCTCAAAATCAATGGCTAATGTCTCTGCGATTCGAATTCAGACGAGGATGATCGCCGACCCGATGGGCGCCGAAACGTAGAAGGTGAATTCAAGCAAGCTTATTTCGGCAGGTTGGTACGTCTCATTCGATCGTTTTCTCGCTCGACCTGCATCATGTCGTGCTCATCGAGCAGGTCGCAGAGGGTGTGGCGCGATCCCTCATTAGAACGTTCGACGTGAAAAAGCGAGCGTACTTTGGGAACACAAGCATGGAAGCGGAGATATCATTGCTGATGGCCAACCAAACGCAGGTGGGCCACCTCTTGTCGTGATAATCGATCAGGCGCCATAGTCATAATAGGCCGCACCAGGGAAGCTCATGTACGACCCTTTCATCGGAACAGGAAGCATGGCCTATGTATGTATCCAATACATAGTTACATGAGCGCGGGCATAACTCGACATCATGGCCAGACGACGGCGTATTTTGGGGCACACGTATACGGATCCGACATTGACGGTCGGCAAATGCGCGGAAAAGGTCGCGTCTTCGTCTCTTGGTGCACGCGGGATGCAATGTCCCGAACTGACGTTGTTTTAAAGCTGAAATCCCGGGCATCATCCGCTCAGCTACTCAATATGGGGTCGCAGAGCTGATCGTAGACCTCTGCACATTCGACATTACGCACCACCCTTGGAGATGTGGCGGACTCTTCGACGCTATCATCACCGACCCACCGTGTAGGTCCCCGATATGATCGTACACCTGGCTGCAGAATGAGCCAGATCCTAACATATGGATATAGATGGCGTGCGGGCCGGCGCCAAGCGCCTTGGGCGCAGAAAGTTCCGTGATGACAGGCCACCCCTCCAGAATTCCCGACCGTAAGTCCTTCCAGGCCCTGGTAACGAAGACTACCGACGATATTCGGCATCGACATGTCCCAGAGACCCAAACGAGTCATATATTCCACCCACGAAGCCATACGAGCTTTCCGCTCTGATCGCCGATCTCATATTTTTTGCTCGTTGCCAACTTAAACAGCACGGGTTACTCGTATTTTTCCTCCCTACCGTGACGGAGACATATCAGGAGGTGGACATCCAGGCCGTGCTCTGCGATGGAATGGAACTCGTGGCGAATTCTATGCAAGGGTTTGGGAGTTGGGGGAGACGGGTAGGATATCGTGAACTGCTTTTGAGGCAGTATGACATGGACTGATTTGATGCTCGTAGCTCATCACGATTCGCAAGGGAACGGCAAAGAATCATCCACCTCATACCTTTGATTCTGATCGCACCGACCGTGTGGGAGACACGCACGCCCCGGCTCACAAGGATTTCAGGGAAAAGTACTTCCAGGGGTTCAAGAAGGCGAGTGAACATTGACAATAGCTCGGCTGTTCGCCATCAAGTAGATGGTTACGATGTTGCCCAGAGCAAAACATTGGCGGTCTAAGGTACTTCGAACAGTACAGGTACTGGACAGTCTGCGTGCAATGTATGGTCAAGTTGGTTAACGGGTCGGTCGTTTACCTTTTGAGTCGGGGTAGGTCAGTCAGGAAACAAACAATTGCAGGTATCTGACTACCAATGTACATAGCAAGCCATAGTATGTGCATAGATATAGTATCTGAATCAGTATGCGTGGCACGTCAACAACCTACGAGCAGTCAGAAAGGCAAACGAGACAACACGAGCAGGTCGAGTCCTGGTGTTCACATTTCATACATCATGCTTCTGCAACTTCCATCCATCTACTCCATCCATCCAGCTCCTTATCCAGATTAACCATCACGACACTGACTTGATTATTTCCGTTGTTACCCCGAATTTTTCAATGACACCCGGAGTAGAGGCCATAGGGATGGCATTTTCTGCTGCCATAGTCTCATCCATCTCTCGGCGAGCTTGTCGCGCAGTCATGAAGAATACAAGCATTGCAAAAACCACGACGATTGCCCCTTGGAAAATAATAGCACTCTTCATATTATATGGTGGCTTTGCGGTTGAGGGGGCACGAAGGGCACCTTCCACTGAATCAAAGTAGACCGTTTAGGGCATGAAATAAAGAGACGAGGGCAACACACCGAGAATGAAGATGATACCAAACAGATTTCCACTGAGGACGTAAGTGCACCCGACGCGCGCCATAAATGCATGCTCACCTGCACCACAAAAGGGCCGCACTCGCATCTGCATTCCTCGTCAGCTCGACTCCAAGTTCCAAACCAATAGGAAGCATCGTCATGGAACATATCCCGATGACGACAAAAATTGCAAATAGCGCAGAGGTATTGTTTGGACGGACTTGTGGCGGTCAGAGCGGCGTAGATTAGGGAGCAAGAATGCCTACCAGCCCAGATCAAGGAAAACCAACCAGCTGCTACTATCGGGGTCAGAATTTTGATAGCGATACCATGTTTATGGGTGAAGAATTGGTCGAAGAGTGGTGCAGTAATGATCGAAGCCACAATGCCCGCGAGCAGCAGAGTTGCACCCATGAGTCCAGCAATCGTGTCTGAATATCCCATGGGTTCCTAGAAGAAATGAAGTTGTAGAGTTAAGAAAGTGGACAGACGGGCGAGGAAGGGTACTCACGAACCACTCGGCCGACAATACACTGAAAGTGGTGGTAGCACCGATGAGTACTCCAAAAATGAGCGTGATAATAACAAAGTCAAAGCGTTCACGCAAAGTCATGAACGCATCCGATCGAACCGACCAACCCAAAATGGCGTGGGATAGAGATGTTAGGGTTTGAGGTGGTTTAGAACCAGCATAGGCTAAGAAGATGATCAGGATTGATTCAGAGAAATCGGTGACAGATTCTAGGCTCACTAGGGGGAGTAGAGGGCGCATTGGAGATGAAGAAAACGGCGGGTGCGGCAGCAGTGGAGATGACTGCTAAAATCAAAACCTGAGGAAGGTGATGAGGACCGGTAGCGGTTACGGGGAAAGATAGAATATATGATAGGGTCGACTAACAGATTGCCGGGGGGTACCCACGAGGGGAGAGAGCAGCTGGGCAATTGCGCTGCCTATCGGATTGGCTGTATAGATAAGAGAATGGAAAGGATAAGTGGAGATGAGAAGGGAAATGTACGGACCGATTGCGATGAGCATGGTTGCGGTAGTGCGGCCCTTGAGATCGAACCATTTCTCGGAGTACATGGGACCAAGGACCTGGAAGATAGGTTGTGCAAGTCCAGAGAATATCTTTGGGACAAGGGAATGAGGGAAGTCGAGGGAAAGGAGGGATGTGATGTTACCTGGCCAAACATAAGAAGGGCATAGATAGACGGGGATGACAGAGAGGTGGAGGTGCTAGCATAACGAATCCACCCGGAGATAAGTGTCACGAGAGCACCTATCTGAGCCTGGAGGGGAAGAAATGAGGGGGAAGAGGGGTAGAGAGAGGGGACATACACAACGAGTGATACCAAAGCGAGAGCAGACAACAGGGACGAGAAGTGAGGCGGGGATGAATATGCAGGAGACGATGTTACCAAGCCAGTTGACTTGATCTATGGTGATGCCAAAATCTGTGGCAGCTGGGACAAGGGATGGGTCGAGAAGCGGGCGAAGAAGAGACAAGGATACTACCTTGTGTAGAAATCGGACCAAACCATGTCCACGGCATACCAGTGACGAGGCCGAGGATGATCTGCGCAGACAAAAGTGAGAAGAGACGGAGGAAGCACGAGAAGGCGTACGAAGCCGAGCAGGCCAGCGAATCTCCTCTTGTACAGCCTGTACCCGACAGGACGGGGAGGCGCAGAAAAGGTCAGACTGAACCTGTCCAACGACGCGGAGGGGTCGCTCGCGCCAGTGTCGACCATGGTCACGCCAATGCAGGAGAAGAGCAGAGCGATTGACTCTGACATAACACAGCCACTAGCTTGGATGAGCTGGCCGACCTTTCCTTTTCCGGAACAGACTCGGCTCAGCAGCCTCGACTGGTTCGCTCGGTTCCTCCTTCGAACCGGACCGGTCCGACACTGGGTCGTAAATCTCGCCAAGCCCGACCGAGGCCGTCTTCCGCCGCAGCTTGAACGCGCGCACGTCCTCGTCCTCCCTCCCCTCCCCCTCCCCCTCCCCCGCCTCCACCTCCGCTGCCCCACGTTTCTCCCCTCGCCCTACCTCCCTCCTTGTCCCCTCCTCCGCCTCCGTAGTCTTCTCCACCACCGTCCATGCCCCTGGTATACCCGCATGCACCCTTTGCTGCGCCTCCTCTGCAACGGGGTCTCTGTATCCAAGCGATGCTGCAGTGCTGTAATTCGCGTACGGATCAGACGGCTTCACCGTCTTCGCCTTTGACTTTGGTGCGGCCGTCGTTGACTCCCCCGAAGAACCCACCCCTCCACGTCCAGACGCGACGTCCAGCGCATACGCTGCCTCCGCAGACTACCATCGGACGTCAGCGGCGTGACAATAGCGATCCACTAGACACACCTTCCCAATGCTTGCCATGATCCCCTTCTCTTCCTCCCTCTCCTTTATGCGCCTTTCTCCTTCCTTGTACAGCCCTCTCACAAACCGTTCCACGTTCCCTTTGTGTCGGAGTCCATTCTCGTGCTGTTGTCGTGATGGCTTGTCGTCCGCAATGTAGATGTTGCAGTACTTGCAGTGGTATCGTTTGTGCGACACCCAGTATTCCGACATGACCGTAGCTGGTCAAGCCCATCCCGTCATTATGTAATCCACCATTGTGACTGCCAGTCTGCGTCCAATCTGTCCTCCGACGCCTGCTAGTGAGTATCTTTGTTCTGTCAAGACAATCATTCAACTGATACCGTTGTACTTTATTCTCTCAGTCTGTTCGCAATGAGCGAGAACGTCCCTCGTGACCCAGATATACAGCTTACTGAAGATGTCGAGCTCATGGAAGAAATAAACACCCTCACAGAACTCGGAACCACTCTGATCCAGGCGATCCTTGAACAAGAGCCGATGGACAATATCCGAGACCTCATCGATGCAGGCACACCACTCTGGTTCCAGGACAATGATGGAACCTCCCCCTTGCACGCTGCCGCGTATGTCGGCAACGCCAATGTTGTAAAGATACTCCTCGAGGAAGGCGCATTATGGAACGCAGGCGAGTCCTTCCCGCTGCCCCTCTTCCAATCCTCACATCACCCGTACATAAGTGGACAACCTTGGAAATACGGCAGGTGATATCGCGCTATCCATGAACAACAACGCGTGTTATACTCTCATTCGTAACGCTGGTATTCGTACAGGTGCTTCATGCACACTTACTCTCCGTTCTTCCTCGCCGAGACCCTGACAGAACTACTTCTTGCACTCGCTGCTTCAAAGTCATCACCGATCGACCCACCCTCCTTGATGATCCGTAAAGACGATGTCTCGGCAGCTGGATCTACTGACGCCTTCCTCGCTTCACGTTTACACTACTCCAAAGACGACGGAGGTCAAGAAAGATGCCTCGTCAGACTCGAGGGCGGTGAAGAGGTTTGTGTTATGATGGGATGGGAACGCGAGATCAGTAAGCTGTCTGAATATCCGTCCAACTGCGTGCGTGTCGCATACGAAAGCGTTCAGTGTGTAATACGGTTGATGAACTTTGCTCGAATCACCCAAAGCTGGATAACGGACTGAAGGTGCTCAACATCGGATTTGGTCTGGGGATTGTTCGTGAATCCTACCTCCGTTCGATGTGGCCGTGTCTGACGTTTGCCAAGATCGATAATATGTTTCAATCAATCTCCAAACCGCCATCCCTCCATGTCATCGTTGAGGCACATCGTGATGTGCTCGCCTACATGGAAGCAAGGGGTTGGCATGAGAAGGCGGGCGTCAAGATTCTCAAGGGCAAGTGGCAAGACGTACTCTCCGGAGACGAGTTTCTTGAGCTGGGCAAGTTTGATGTTGTCTATACGGACACGTTCGCGGAGGATTATAATGGTGAGCTTGGCGTCCTCCGACAACCTGTGATCCTATAGCGTACTTTGCAGAGCTTCACAAGTTATTCAAGCATTTACCAGATATCCTAGAGGGGCCCGATGCTCGGTTTAGTTTTTTCAATGGATTAGCTGCGACAAGTACGTCCGAGTCTCTCTTCATACTCCTAGGGACGCTCATCAGAGGCATCAAGACGCACTTTTCTACGACGTCTACACTCACGTGGCTGATTGTCACTTGTCTGAGATTGGGGCCGAGGTCCATTGGCACGATGTCGAAGTTGGATCGGACGACACTGGAGACGAGGGACGATGGGGAGGTACACGAAAGTACTTCACTCTACCCATATACCGCCTACCGATTGCGCAACTTAAGAGAGAGTAACGATGCGCCATACTGTGACTTGCCGTTTGACTCCACCGATCATAACCGCAGTTACTGTAGGATCGTTCCAGATTTCAAGTTCTGTCGTAAATCATGCCCTGACCTCCAAGGCGACGCGCTAAAGAAATTAAAATTTGTCACCGTCGCCCCAGGTTCTATGTCGGCCTCACCCTTGGATACACGGCGGCGATGTCCAAGTGTAATTTCTGTTTCATAGTCCAATCCCTGTTCACTCTGAGGCGTAAGATTGTCGAAGTACGTTGTTAGTCGCAGTCAATGTAGACGATGCGTGCAGGTTCTTCGGACATTGGGAGTGTCTTGTGGAGAAATGCAGTTCGGATTGGCGGTATGATGTGAGTGAACGCGTTGCCAACTGGGCTGTTGTCATGTCGCCCGGCAATCTGGGACATTGTCGCGCCTCTTTTTCTCCGACTTGACATTGTTTTTTGACTGCCTAGCGCATTTCCGTCCCTGTCTCTAGCAAGACACCACAGATAGCGCCTGGAGCTGGTCCTCCTCTCCATCGACGACACTCGTTACCCACCACCAAGCAAAAACCGTCTTCCATTTGTACAAGAATCTTATCATGGCCGACCCGAAACGAGCCACCACATGTGTTGCAGTGGTAAGCTGCCCTGCTCATGTCCCGCTTTTGCACTAGAAAAGTGGGTTACGATCAGGACTTGACTCAATCCCAAGTCTCGCCTACGTTGCCTGTTGAATTGAAGGGTTACGTTCGTCGCGGCAACCTTGTCTCATTCGCTTGAACGAACTCATCGCCTCCCTGTATAGGTCTCACCCAACACGTGGGAGATCCGTGTGTCTACTCTCACCCGGTTAGCATCACAGTACTCTCGACCCACCTTTGAGAGAGCCTATCTGATCGTCATCTTGGTGTACGTCTCAACCTTTCCCTCGGTGCTAGCAGAGATCCTGACATCTCGATCCGTGCAGGCTCACTTTTTTGGTCCCCACTACGACTTACTATGTCGCACTCCAAGCTTTGGAGAACAACAACGCGGACGAGCAAGTATGGTTGATCCGACTCAGCTGTTTCGCGGTTGCGATTGCGACGTGGATTGCCTTGTCCGCACCCATCGTTGTCTGGAAATACCTAGTGCGTATTCCTCCTGGTTCCATGTCATATATCCCCCCTCAAGCAGTGACTTTGATGACTAGGGAAAAGTACGCCTGAGGAGGCTGGTAGATCAGTGGACCAGAACCGACGCGCTCTCTGCTCTGTCATACGGTACCGCTCCCGTCTGGCAGGCAACTTCTCCTGGATTGTTTAAAGTATCCATCGTACGTGCCAAGAGTGCTCTATGGTACCGTCCACCGGCCCACTGATTTCTTCTCCCGAAGGTGCTCACGGTAACTATCCCCCTGATCAAGAAAAGCCATTTTGATCGCGACAGTTTGCCCCCGGTAAGAGTAGCACCCTTTCGTCCTTCGTTTTGTACGATGAACTGTATCCCAGTATGTTTCGGCAAGTGACGATGCGCTACCTTCTTACGGGGGTTCAAAAATGATCCAGTGGTCGCAGGATCTTAAAGGTGGGATGAAATACGGAGACCTCCCGATCTACACCGACGACAAGTCGGTCGTGGTCTAGGACTGGGAAGAAGGCGGACAAATAGACGGTTGGACAGAGTCTAACTTGCAGGCCGCAAAGTAGGTTGTACTGGATGTGTATCGTTACCACTCTCGTCGAGCGTTGACCGCTTCCTGTCATTCATCTGTTTGTATACTGTGCCTTTGTCGTTTTCGTTTTCATGCCATGTTCTTGCCAGTGATTTGCGAGATCAGACCATCGACTGTTCACATGTATTGATACACTTTATAGATCATTCAGGCGCAACTCGAGAGTCACCATCAAGTCACTCAGACACATCACCATCACTGGAGTCACCTTCCACAGGTAATGTCATCATGTCATTGAGACTGCGGATCAAAGAATGTACTGAGCTCTCAGGAATGACGTTTGGAAGGTACCCGCTCACCAGTGAACAAAGGGGCAAAGAATCCGTGCAACTTTTTCAAGCTCTTGGATGAACAGCCCGTTGAGCACCTGGGTATCGGTGAACCTGTTGGCAGGAAACAAGTCAGCATAACCACCCGAACAACCGATCATCTGGAAACATACTTTCGCGAGACCGCTAGTGTCCGACATTTGAGGAGGTCGATGTCCCTGAGCGTCAGGTGCCCAGTGAGTGATCACCGGGGGAAGATCAACAGGCATACTTATGATTCTTGTCCACTCCCTTTGGGGCCGACTTCAGTTCATCTTCACGGCCAAACACATTCTGGCGTATTCCTTTTGGATGTGGGTGCGGCTCTCCGAAATGTGACACGAACTCTGGCCCCGAGATGATCCTGCGAAGACGGTCCGGGGAGCGCTTTATATTATTCCTTGCGCCAGTTTAGGATATTATCCCCAGACCTGTCAGGAAAGCGGGAGTGCCATACCTTAACATGTTGAGTTCGTTCTTGGCGGGACACCATGCCCCAGCAGCAAGGAAACTTTCGTCCCCCGGTTGAACTGCACGTAAAGCGTGAGCATGAGGACAATAGGCTAACAACAGACTCACTCGATCTGAATTTGCGCAGATTCTGGTGAGACAGAACATCCACAGAAGCAATACTTACATATGATCTCAAACGCGCGCGTCAAACGGACTATAGAAGGGGCACCTCATAAACACTCACAGAAGGCGAACGTCCCTTTTCTCCCACTTCTCGAAAAACTTGCAGAGAATCCGGTCTTGTACGGTGTCTTATCGTTGCTGAAACGGATCTAAATCTTGCTCAGTCAGACAATGAGCACAGACGTAGTCACACGGACATCGCGGTAAATTCGATGAATAACGTCCTTTGGAGGTAGCGGTGGGATCTGAGGGTCTACTTCAGTAAGCATTGTTGTGAATGCCTCCACGAAGTTCTTGAATTCCTTCTCGCATCGTCGATAGACGGGCTCTGGGTTACGAACAGGCACTGTCAGTGAAACTCGTCACAGAGGTCATAGTGGTATACCATGAAGTTTGAACCTGGGATACGTGAACACAGTTCATGGAGGAGCAGCGTTCACGTAGAACGTGTTACCCACCACATGCGATCGTTGCAAACCGGATCCTTCAACTGCATCAGGAAGTCCAGGGTGTGTTGGGATATCTGGCCATCCGGCGCTATATGCGGGTTAAGAGTAATCTCGACGGGACAGCCGCATGCGCACCCCATCCAGTCGTTGGAGCCTCAACGACTTTACCGACCACCTCCTGACCATCTCTAAGCTCGACGTCGTTATCGCGCTCATCCACAGTGGCATCTTTGACCACCCTGCGCTTCTTCTTTGCAGGCACCCTCCCTTCTGATGCGCTCTGCTTGGACTTGGTGTCAATGCTATGCGGCGCACCCGACTTGCGCGTTAAGCTTGAGTTATGCGTGCGTTTCGACGACGCAACGTGTCGGCTCGAGCGTGTCGTCTGAGTCTTGGTCCTTTCTACGTCGTCAAAGTTGTCGAGCGCGTCGCTATGTAGAGAAGATAGGGCATCCTCGCTGTCGCTGCCGGAGACGTAGTCACCGTTCACATCTCCAACCGGCGACCTGGTCAAGGATCGTATGTTCCCAAGTTTCCTCGCTCTGGTGCTGCCACGCTTCGCCATGATACGGGTGTCGAGAAGTGCTGTGCTTGTGTCTTGTAGGGACGAGCAGGACTACGACAGCTCGTCTGAGTCGGTCTGAGTCGGGCTCTCCCGAGTCGCTTTTGCGACGTTACGACACGAGTGACACGGCGACATCGTAGAGCACACAGACAAGGACGAACAAATCGAATCTCTCGTGCTTAGACCGCCGATGCATTTGATGCCGGGGGTATCAGCATCCCTCAAATGAGTCATGTTAGCCGTGTGCAGCGACGTGCGGGGCGTTCCAGCTTCACACCGGTTTCTCCGACGGAGAGCACGGTCAGATGGCCAATGTGGTGGATAGAATCATTCTGGAGACAACCGCGAGACGGAACGCACACAGCTGGGTTTGGATTGTCGGGCTGAATCCCCAGACGTGTTTCGTGAGTCATCTTGGCGAAGCTAAGAGCTACGTTCACCCGAGCTTTAGTGCTCGACACGACGGCAACTGTTACTGGAGAGTGGCGGGTCATCACTAGCACCTATTCACAAAGAAGCGTACCTCGAAGCATCGAACGTGCAACTTGTATTGTCGATATGCAAGTCAACGCTGAACCTGAGCACCTACATCACGAGTGCTGTGCTGATCGTACCTCCGAATGTCAGTTGGCAAAGACGCAAGGCCTGTCGTGTCGACAAAACCAAAGAGAATCTCCAAGGTATGAGCTGCATCCACACCCAGGCCAAGGCAATGGTGTCAGTATGGGAAATTTGGAAGCGATGGTAGTGCGAGCCAACACGATGATCGCGCCTCTAACTCAGAGTTCGACTCGAAGAGTGCGCAGTATGTTCCAAGGCGCATTGCTCAGGAAAATTGAGCTGCACCACTTGTTGAACACGAAGTACAGCACCGAGTAAGTACATGGCCCCCACCTTACCAAATGTGATCGTCAATGCCTACGAACACGACGAACCGGGGAGGCCGGGCTGGTCAAGAGCAAATGCAACGGGCGATTCCACTTCTTGGATGCTAGTCGTCCTCGTGAATAGTAATCCTCTGTTCCGTTGCTATGCGGGGTGCGTCGGTCGGCTGAGGGGTAGGCTCGTCGCTACGAGTAAGGGTGGGGACGCTGGCCCCAGGACCATCCTCATCACCATCCCCGTCCTCGTCGGTCTCTTCTCCGGGTCTTCTGAACACGAGCTCCTCCCCGTTGACCACTCTGCGTTTCTTCAAGGGTGCATCAGAAGCACCAGGGTGCCCCTCACCAGGGCCAGCTTTATCCAACGATTTGGTCTTTGCACGCTCCTTTCTCTTCTGTCTCTTTGCACGATTCTTCGCCGTCTTTGCCTCTGCGAGGTCTTCAGCTTCCTTGCGTCGTTTCTCGGTCTCTCTTGCTTCTGCTTCCTGTTGGATGTCATTGAGCTTGGTGGCAACAATCGTCCCGGAGGCACATACATTTCTGGCCTCCTCTTCCATGATCTTGAGCCTCTCATACTCCCGTCTTCTGCCTGCTTTGTACACGTGAAATTCGCCGCTTCCTGCACCGGCACTCGAGCCCTGCACGTTCTTCATCATCTCTCGCGCCGGGCGTATTGTCTTTTCCTTTGGCGGAGGGGGAACAAAGGCTGGCTTACTAGGATCCTTGAGGAGCCGTTCGAGCTGCGAGCGCTGACGTTCGAGTGGGGTGAGCGCATGGCGGGTTGTCCGCGGTGCTGGGGATGCAGAGTGCGAGTTGGGTGCCGGGGAGTCTGGTGTCGACATGGATCAGGTCAGTGATCGGCTTGGGCAAAACAGCCGCTAACACTAAAAGTACGCTTGCTACACGACTCCCTACGATACATCTGATGGTCATCGCGGACAACACCGTTCCAAACGCTCAAATACGTCGTGGCTCCATCCGTGATTCTACACCACTGTAGTCCAATGGATATTAGGAAGGCACAGCTGGGGGAGCGACAGGGAGACGCACAGAGCACCGCGTTCACACAGCCATCGTTCTCTGGACTGTTGGTTATCTGTGCATACTTGCCAAACACAACCTTGCCTCCAGTCGTCACCATTCCCAGCTCCGAGACGTTAACTTCGATCACTGTCCCCTTGGTCAAAACACCGAGCTGAGTGTACATGGGTGACTGAGGGTTTTTCTTGACACCCAATATCTGCAATTGAAACGTTGCCTTCAGGTCGGCTGTTGGAACGATTGATCAATGACACCAAAATAATACCTCCTGAGCTCACGATGGGTCACGTTGGCTTTTTTGTATCGCAGGGCCATCGGTCTAATGAACCGTTCCATCTTGACGGGCTTTCTTGTAAAACCTTCACCGACAAAGGTGGCTTTTGTCACCATTCGTTTCCATGACTTGCCCTTGCTCTTGCCAGTCTTGACGACTTTAAACATCTCATCTTCAGCGATGCCCCGGACCTTGGGCAGCGGCACGGAGTATTTTGCGGCTTTGTCTTTGCGCTTCTGTTTGATGGCCGTCGAGAGTGCTTTTGCGTTTTTTTGACCCTCACGATCAAGAAGGTACGTGGGAAGGGCATCATCTGGGACAGCGGAAGAGTCTGCCTGCTTGACATTGCGTTCGTCGTGTGCTTTGAGTGTCTTCTTGAGCTGGACCTTCTCTGCGTGACGCTTTGCATGGAGAATTTTCGCCTTGAGGCCAAATGTCTTTTGGGCGACTACGGACGACTTGTGGGCAGCCCGAGCCTCTCTCTTACGTCTCGAAACGTTCAGCTTGGGTGGGCCAGACGGAGATCGTACCAGCAACTCACCTCCGTTCGTGATAGTCTAGTCGTCTACCATGCCGTTTGATGTGCTCTTCGATGTACTCGTTCTACAACTCGTGAATCAGACAGTGTAAAAACCCTGCTTCTCATCCCAAATACCTGGGGCTGCCCCTAGTGTCAGTAAAGGGACAGAGTAACGATGGGGAGGGAGCTTACCATTGTACACGAAGTAGCGTCACAGGAGGGCCGCGGCAAGTACCGAGCTTGCAAGTCGTCGAAAACGCTGCGCAGGTGCAACCATAACCGCGTCCAACGTATAGTGTGCCTCCATATCTATCGTACTCCCTCACACAGCTCGTAATGTGGCAGGAATCGAGCAATCGCTATGGCGCATCCTCCTCTCACAGTCCCTACTACCCACAGCCCGCCCAACAAAGCGTACCCCTTCAGTTCTACGCCGCTGGCTCTGACCAGGGCCAATTTTATCCTGGCTCTCGTTCAAGTCTAGAAGGTAACATGGGCACCTCGCGTTCAGTAGCATCTGGAAGCGTCTCTCAGGCGTATGGCGGTACCATTCAGCAACCCGGTGGTTGGTGGACTGCCTTTGGTACTGGTGGATTCGAAGGCGAGCCCCCATTGCTTGAAGGTGAGGTGACATATGGACTCTTCGGTGTCCGTCTCAAACCGAGCGCGCAGAACTGGGGATCAACTTTTCCCATATACGCGCCAAGTCCATGACCGTCCTCAATCCACTCCAGCAAGTGGATGAACATATCATGGATGACGCCGACCTCGCAGGCCCTCTCCTTTTCTTCTTCTTATTTGGGATGCTTCTGCTTCTGGTCAGTGGACCTTCTTTTGACCGTATCACCTGTTAACCTGAAATTTCGTTAGTCCGGCAAACCGCAATTTGGCTACATTTACGGTTTCGGTTTGCTGGGGTCCATGTCAATATACACCCTCCTGAACCTCATGTCCGACAAAGGCATCGATGTTTACCGCGTCGTGTCTGTTTTGGGCTACTGCTTGCTCCCAATGGTCGGTGTCGGTGCGGTAAGCGTAGTTGTGACCCTCGAGTACGTGCTGTCCATCGTGTTCGAGTCCATCCGCCCACTGAATACGTGTTCTTAGTGGATTCGTTGGCTACCTGCTCTCACTGCTCTCGATCATTTGGTGTACATTCTCCGCATCAGGCATCTTCGTAGCAGTGCTGCGCATGTCGGAGCAACATCTGCTAGTCGCATATCCTGTTGGTCTGCTCTACGGATGCTTTGCGCTGTTGAGTGTCTTCAACGTAGGTGCGGGTAGATCCTCCGGTAGATAGATTGTCCGCTTATTTACTCAATGATATAACTTGCGCCCGGCCCATTGAACCCGAGTTGAAAAGGTTGATTCTCGAGTGCTGCTACCTCATAGACTCTGTTATCGTGGTGGATGGAGACTAGAATAGTGTAAAGTAATTAGGTACATCTAGCCCTTTCTCTCCTGTCCGATCTCAGTTGCCGACTGTACAAGCTCAGGAGTGCCTCCATAATCTGCTCTAGTGGCATCGTCGCGTACTCATGAACATACTGGGGTAGTGAATCCTCCAGGTTAAGCCCCGACTTTTTGAAGAAGGGGTGCATCACATCCGGGGTAGCTTCTCCCAATTGGCGTAGCGTCAACCGCTGTATCTTCCTTTCTCTCGGTTCGTACACCAATGTCAGTTTTCCAGGGCCACTTAACAAACCGGGGATCGTGGGTGAAGTATTACCTTCCCCCTCGTGCGGTTGTGTCGACCGTCTGGCCGGGGAAGATAAGTCCATCACCAGAGCACCATCATCAGCGGAAGCAGAGATTATGCTGGCAGCTCCAACCTGGTTCTTTGTTGACGGCGGCGAAACGGCGCTGTCTTCTGCATGCAGTGCTGTGGTTCCCGATAATACCTCGGTAACGGAACCCACGCCCCTTTTTCGCAAAGATTGTACAGAGGGACCGCTCGGCTGTGTGCTTGTTGATCCTTGTACCTGTTCTAGTTCTCTCGACAAATTCTTCCGTAACCCTGTGAGCCATGCGTACAACGCCATGTTGAGTGTGATGTAGATGTCTTCCGGCCTTTTATCTCTTCCTTGAAACGTACTGTAGAAATCGTAGACCAGGCGGGTTGTGTAGTCCTGGACGGACTCCTCTGTGATCATCAGCATCTTCATGGAGGGTAGACCAACGATGTTTGATTCGATGGGATTCTTGAAGAGTGATGAGACCCAGGATCGCTCCTGTGACACGGTGGCAGTCGACGGCAGAAATGACTGGTGCTGGCTGAATTTAGAGATGTCCAGGGAGGTGAACGATAGGTGGACTTCTCTGCGGGACGGCAAACTGTCCTGTATAGTTCGATTTAGGCTAGCGCACACATCCCGGCCAATGAACTGCGCAAGCTCGGTATCCGCCGTCGAGCGAGGGAACACTACAAGTCTGAGCATCTCTAGCCTAAAGCTGAGTTGTTGGCGAACCAGATGAGATATGTCTGTCTCTGCTTCTTTAAATTTGCTCCGAGCGGACTGCAAGAAAGCGGAGGCCACCGCCGTAAGCGGCTTGTCTGGCCTTGAGCCCTGGGAGGCGCGGAAGGCTTCTGATTCTCGACTGGCTCCAGCCCGTTGGACGGCAATGTTTGTTTTGAATCTGTTGACATAGAGCATGAGCTTAGGAATGGTAGATATAGTGGCTAAGGCGATGATTTCTTTGCCGTGAATAGTAAATGCGAGGAGGACTGGCTGATCTTTGTCTCCGGTTGCTGAGATGAGCGACCAGTCATCGTGAATATCTACCTGGACCGGATCCGCACTGCAACTGAAATCAATTATATTTTCTACGACTTTGCACGAGAGGGCTTACCGGTAAACTAGTAAGCGCTGATGTTCCGACTCCAGCTCAACGCTCAAGGGACCACTGGTCATCGTGAGCTCTAATAACCTGGCAGGAGTGGATTTCGACAGAAGGACCTCCTCGTCCTTACTGGTTGTGTGGAACATGCAATCCGCTACGGTGATATGGCCAGATATATTTCCTTTCGCGAATATGGCAACGTCTGCAATGGATAAAGATAGTTCTCGACATCTCTCCGAAAGTCTTGTTCGAATGAACGTGTCTTCCATGTTGAGCATGATGTTGCTAATAAATTGGCCAAGGTCGACATTGACTTCGATTGAACGTATGCGGACAACGATTGCTGTAGTGACATCTTGCTTGTCCGCAGGACTAGCGACGCGTGAGACAGGCGGGGCAATACCGAACGCCTCTGGAGATGTGTGTTCCGAAGCAATGAGCGGAATACGGTCCAACCACACTGCCTTGAAGCACAGCATATCCTGCAGACGTGAAAAACGTATACCACCTGACATGTCGGTGCTCACGACCAAAGAGACCGTATTATCAATGTTCCTGACCAAACCTTCAGGCTTGGCGAACGCCAGCGAAAACGCCAGGTTACGGGCGGCTAGGTTAACACAATCTTCACTCAAGAACCCATGCTTCAAGCCTACAGTGAGGCCATCGACGGAGCTGGTGAAGGCTACCCTGTTTGCCCCAGGTGAGATGCTCACTACAAACCCTCCACTTTCCCACCGCAAGGCTGCCAGGACGTTGACATCAGGTTGACAGGTGAACTCGAGGGTCGATTGGTCAATGCGCAATGAAAAGTTGATCTGCAGTCTGGAGACCCTTCGAGAGTCTGGCGCCACGGTGGGAGGTGAGGAGGGAACCGGCTCGCTGCCTTCATATAATGTAGAGCGGTTGGAGGGCTCGTCATAGTGGGTGGTCATGCGCATGCGCGTCTGCATGAAGTCGGTAATATCCGAGACAAATGGCAGTAGAGTCGGTCGGAGAGTGTTCTGACTAGAATGTATTTTGGCTTTGAAAATCAAAATGGAAGGTGGCAGTGGTTGAGGGCTGGTGCTCATATTTGGGGATGTTCGATACTCTATCCATGCGGACACGACTGGCAGTTTGATCAGCTCTGTGGCTATCATGGGTGGAGCATCATCATCATCGTCCGGGAACGCAAAAGACATCGCCCTCCCACGTCTCCCCTCGCTATGTACATGGATTTCCCCACTTTCAAAGACGAAGGCCCCAGATATGTTTGAACTTGACTGTTCGCCTACGAGAGGAGTTGTGGCGGGCAATGGCTCGGGATGTGAAGTTGCACTATGAGGAATATTACGGGCCAGACGCTCCATTCTCTCTCTCCCTTGATAATAAACGTCAATGAGAGAGAAGACACAGTCCGAAATCGAGGAATCAAGGTTCAGAATGAAGCCGGTGATATTGGCAGTGAACCAGATTTGGTGTTTGTAAAACGACGTGTCAGAACGAAGCTGGGCCTTCATTTGAGGATAGACCAAGCGATTGTGAGTGTGGTGGTTGTCCGAATTGAAATCCATGGCTATATCCTGTCTAAATCTGCGAGCAGTTCAGCTTGTGATCACATACATGACGACAACCTACTTGTTGACGAACTGGAAAGATAGTTCTCTGGTGCTTATCTGGCCTGCTTCTCCCTTCTGAGAACAGAATCTGATCCGTCGGACAGCAAACAAGAACGCGCGCATAGACGTCAGATCTCGACTGGGCCGTTGTGATAATCGGTTCAATGCTAAGGGGAAAGCCACCCCTATTCGCTCTATCTCCACTAAGACGATATGTTGGCTTAGCCATGATGGCTTGTCTGCGACGGTGTTAGGGATTTCCATTTCAAAAGTCCTCAGAATTCTTCTAGTTTTCTCCTTGAATGCTTCCAACTCCGCAGCTCTTCTTTGCCTCCGGGCGAAGAGCTCAACCTAGAAAATTATTAGATATGATAATCATGACACAGAAGGACCATACCTGATGATGATCAATGAAGTCACCGAGCTCGCTGATTGACCATGGTTGCATGACAGCATGAATTTTCGGCACAGAAATCTTCATGACCCCGTCACTCGCTGATGTGGTGATGTCGATAATCACGAATGCCGACTTCTCGTTAACGTCGAATCCATGCTCATGGGATGCCACACCTGTGCGTGGCGCCAGTGACAACGCGAGATTGCGGAGCTGGACTTTCCATTTCAGTTTATCGTCCTCTTTACCAATGTCTCCCCAGACATCCTGGCACTCTAGATGGAACACCGATGAGGGACCCTCCAAGCCCAACCTGAAGCCCTTAACGTGCACGGTAAAATTGCCGGGTATTTCTCTTGTTCTTCTGGGCTTGGAGATGGTATTATGTTTCTGACGGGTCTCTCGGATTAGGTCCAGCAAGTCGGTAAAGTCTTGGCCGAACTTCTGCTGCACCACGAGAAGGGTATCCATATGGGTGGGGTTGACCATGATATTCACAAAGTCTAGGGTGCCAAGTAGCTCGATACCGCAGTTGCTTTGATGTCCTGTCAAAGTGAGGGCAGGCAGGATAAACTTGACTCGAGAAGGTCCCGCAGAATTATCCATGCCCTGAGACTTGTAGGTTACAGTGAATCCCTGCGACCCTAATTGTAGACCGAAATCGTACGTTCGTTTTGGCGGTGAAGTGGGCGAAGAGGAAACGAACCCAGTTGTATCTTCTACGGTCCAAGCTAGCCACGTTCCCCTCATTACTTGTAGTGTGACGCCAAGCCTAGCAATGCGGCCATTGACATGTAGCATAGTAGAACGCCATGCCGTGTTACGCGCTAAGGAGGGCTTAGATACCGTCGACGCGCTATTCCGTTTCAGTTCTGAAACGAGTGTCTCCGCCGTGGCCTCAACACCAGGAAGGAAGTCGGCGCGCCATTCTTCCACGAAGCGATACAGACGAATGGCGCTGCGCGGAACACTGACCAGAATTTCTTCAAGTCCGAAAACGACCCGGAGTGTTTTTGATGCCACATCGTGGTACTGGGATATGTTAATCCTCCCGTTGGTAAGCGCTAGTGACGCCAGAATATCCTGCTCAGAGACACTTGTATCGGCACCCTTGGATCGGGCTCGGACGTTTATGGTGTTAAAAAGCAATACACCACTTGCAGCCTCCGTCCAAATGTCTGGGTAAATGAGAGAGGAGGAAGAAAGGTCTAATGAAGAACCTGCGAGCTCAAAAGTGAGGTTCTCTGCTCCAGCACAAAAGTTCATGCTTCCAACGTGGGCTATCAAGACGATCTGGGACGGTAGACGGGTGGCTTGAGTAAGGTGATCATCAGGGGAGTTGTCACTCTGCCAATACTTGTTGACACGAATTGCACTTCGAACAAAGTCGACGAGATGAGGACAGGCAGTAAATGAAGCATCATCAATGCCAAGTATAGCGACCTGTTGTACTGCTTGTATGGGAAGTGACACGTGAGGTCTTGAGTGGAAATGAACGAGCGGGTTAGATTGATACTGAAACTGTAGCATAGAACTCGTGATGTAACTGTGAGACTTTGAGGAGACTGACGATATGGTGAGGCGCATAGCTCCAATTCCACAGGTCACGGATGGCAGGGCAAAGGGGGGATTCGTGGGGCGTAGGTTTGCAGGGGGAGATAACAGATCCCAGAGATTGGTGTCCATCTCGTCGAGCGCATCTGAATCTACCATCAAATTAGCTAAGCGAGACTTTAAGAGTCGCCGCACTTCTTGGTCGCCCCTCCACTGCGGAGGGTCGGAGGTCAGGTCGCAGTGTCGCAAACATGAGCGAAGGTAAAACAAAAATTTGAGTAAACCGTTTGTCCGCAAAGCATGCGGGAGCCCTCGCTGAACTAGAAATGATGGCTGTGTGATAGAGAGGGGGTCTACAAGGGTATCGTTTCTCGTAAGCCAAAGAATGTGCCGCACAAGGGCGAGCAATGATGTAGTAAATCCGGTTTTCCACTCTTGATAGATATTTAGAAGCACCCTTATGTGACTCTTCGCCGCAATTAATAGGCTGGCTATGTATTCCGGGTCGGACGGTCCCACCTGGACCGTAAAATTACCGGAAGCAATATTGATGTGGCCGTGCAAATGGCTCGCCTGGAATGTGTAGATCGACAAGCATAACTCTGGTGGAGATTCAAGTATTATACCTGCGGAGGATGGTAGCCTACGAAGGCCGATGGATAGTTCATCAAAAGTCGCCTGAACTGGCACTGCGGCAGGTTGCACCTGTGAAGTGGTTCGAACATGTAAATTCGTAAGTGAACTGTGCAAGACGACATCGACAATCTGGCCGTCTCCGGAGACGCCTGTAATTAGGGATGGGCCGGTGCCGTCCTTGCCTAAGAGAATCTGCTCCATGGCCTGGATATGCATGGAATGAACTAAAATGTCGAGGGCCGTAGACGGAGAGGAGACACCTCTCTCTGAGGATAAGAAGTTAGACAATTGTTGCGCAAGGATGATGTCCAAAGTCAACTCTGCACTGAGGTCCTGCGCCAAGATTGAGTCATGTATCAATATTAAAAAAAAACAAAGATCGTCTTACATGTTGTCCATTCTCACTGTTGGAGCGAGTCAAGAGAACAAGCAGAGGCGGAATAACAAGAATGTCTATATGGATACACTGAATGCGAACCATAGATCTTGAATCGGAACAAATGAATGATTCTGGCTTGCGTGGGTGAATCAAAGACGGCGAACTTGAAACGTTTGTAGGTGTGTGGAATCTGAAGGCTAGTGGATCCTGGAACATCATATAATCAAAAATGCACTAATCACTCAGGTCAGTGTACGTACTCTCATCATGACGAAAGGTGAGCCTTCGCAATCCAAAAAGTTATCCGACGAGCATCCTCTGTAGCACCTAGTGAGGCGTTCGTAATGACGGATGGTGTCTTCTTCTGTGGGAATGGTCAGAGGGCTCCAATGTGTCATTTTACTACATACCAGGACCTGCACACCAGTCGCTTGCCGACGATCGGTCGTCTGTTAGGTCAGTATCATCCGACTCGTCGTCCGATATGAGCGGTTCAGACTCGTCTACATTGCTTGCTGAGATTGGCCGAAAGACGCGACTTTGTGCCAAGCGTGCGTCCCTATCCGCCTCAGACACATTTTCACCGTCCGATTCTGACAGGTGGGAGAGCTGGGACCAATGGAGAAGAGGACTGGGGTACTGTTGTTGTCGCTGAATACCTGGACTCTGTACGCGACTGAACTGCGGGAGGATGAGTGGTGGAAGATAAAGATCATTGCGATGCACACGGTAAGGCGGGCGACGATGCCTACTCCGCCTTGAAACGTGTACCTTACCCCGAAGGTCAGGTCGAGCTTCTGTGAGCTGACTTAGCAAGTACTGGGCTCTCTGAGTGAGGATATCCTGCTCATGCAAAAATGTGTGCTGAGGATTGCAGCGTGTCTCGGGGCAAGTGAACGAGTCGAGTACGATATCGAGGTTCGCGGCAGTAGCTTCAGACCACAAATTCCGAGATGGGTCCGACGTGACTAGAACTTTCACCGAGGCAGAAGGTACCCTTAGACTAAGAAACTTGCCGCAAAGTTGACCTTGCAAATCATTCGTATGCAAGGTAAGTCCTTTCGGCATGTCCAAGTCGATAGCAGTGGCTCCAACATGGAAGGTAGCATTCAGAGCCTTCAAGGAGAGCTTGACGTACGTCACTGAAGTGATCGTTAGAAAGGTCGCGTCGACAAAAGCCCTACTCACAATCTGGATCAACAGGGACACTGAATTCATCTGCGGGAGCGTTCGCGATATCCGTGAAGTGTATTCGGAACACGTCAACAGCCGCAAGTAGAGCACGGCATTCCAGTGGTGTTGCAAGGGCCTTGATATATCCCAGGGCAACTTCCCATACGCATACATACGTGCGAGTACGTGGTGGCGGTCCGAAAAGTCTATCGGCGGTGATCTCGATACCTAGGACAAATTGGCTTGCACCTCCAAATATTCAGAAGTAATCACTTACCGTCGATGACAAGCTTCTCATTGAAGTGTCGCCCTCTATCGCGAAAGAATTCATCTTCCAAACATGTATTCACGATACATCCCCTAAGCTCACCAACATTGAGCGACATCTCTGTAACAGTGTGAGACACCTATAGTTACTGCAGTTGCCGCCTACCCATGAAATAATCGTGCAGTCGAAAATCGAGTTGCAAGTCAGGAAGTCCAAGGTACAGTGAAGTGCCAATGTCCTTTGCGGTCGCCATACTCGCATGCTTCTCAAAGCCTGGCATACTCACGGGAAGCAGCAGAGATCCACGCTGAACTATTAAATTCAGTTCGACTTGAAGCATGTTTGTCTGTATCCCATCTGAGAGAACAATTCACTCCGCGCGGCGAAACTCACCCTCTCCGGTCGCCACTTCTTCTCAATGGGATCACCCACTTCACCTCTAGTTCGTTTCTCCAGGTACTCCGTCAGCGTGGAGAAGTGGGTGAAGGAGCCAAAGTAATTATCACGTAGGACCATGAAGTACCTGATCGCCCAGCCCAAAACTTTCATGGCGACATCACCAGCCTATTCTCAAATTCGCATGTGCAAAACTAGTTAAGCAAGTGACGCACCAAGATGCCAACTTTGAGCTGCTCAATATTATCTAGGTGAACTTCGGCCCAATAAAGGTAGGTACCATCGACGCGAAGTTTACCCGCTTGTATGATGTGGTGCTCTGTGCCCTGGTTATAAAGGACCTGTGTGTTCCACTTGGGTAAACCCATGCAGACAGAGAGCTCTGGGATGTCAGCTGCAAAGGAGATGGTTGTTGATTCCGGAAGATACATGTCAGATGGGATCATCACCGTCGCCCAAAGCTGAGGGGCTCGTAGGTTAATCATGGCTGTCAAGTACAACCCTGAGACAAACAATCTCGTAGGAAGAAAACTCACGTACAGTTCTCCTCCATAATTAGAGGTTTATCGATGATATTCTGATCATTGGCATATAAATTTAAACCAAAATTATGTAGGCTGAGCTCTAACGAGTAGAGAGTCGGCACAAAATGGTTCCATTCCGTGGGTGGGCCGCTGACCCAATCGCGAGAAAGGTCGGTAATCATGTTGATATGATCTCTCAGAAGGAAGATTACTGGCTGCCGTAAGGAGACGGAAAATGACCATTGGCGCCTCGCATTCCATTTGAGGGGAGAAGGGAGCGCTGCGGAGACCTATACACAGTAAAGCCAAAATATGAGATGTGTTGCCAGTCTCACTTACTCGACAGGATTCCGCAGTGATAACTTTGATGTCATTCAAACTCGATGTAACCTCAATGGTATCAAGATGCACTTCCAGCCGAGACTCGTACCCATCCGGCCCTATGACCATTGGGATAAGGAAGCTGATTGAAGAGCTATCTCCAGCGGCGATGTGAAGGAAAGCATGTTCTCGCATCCGAAGTTTCGGAGTGTCCGCAATACCGTCCCACTGCCAATTCTTTGACGCTTCGCGGAATGGGAGATCCAAAATGGTTTCTTCGCGCAACTCAACGAAGATCTTCATGGCAGTCCATATCCGCTTGTCCCCGGGTCCGAGACGATGAGATACCTCCAGGTCATGGAAGGTGGGAGGGAAAAAAGTTCGCTGAAGGTGAGCCCTTTAATTAATTGTTAGCAGGTCATACAGTATGGACGACAAAAATTTCACCGCTGTCGGTCTGCCCAGGGACCATACCGCAACGTACCATTGCGAATAACCAGGTCGATTCCCCATTCGGGGGGTGAGTCACCATTGCCGATGTCGTATGACTCTAGACCCATGCCCTTTGGACCATCAAGCTCAGCGGGGACTTCACCAACGACGTCGGCATAATAAGAGAGTTCCAACATAGGAGCTTCCACTATCCGACGTTCAATCGCATACTCGAATTTGGCGAAGTCACCGCCGACGGGGTTGCTTTCATCCAAACTCTTCTTGGCAGACACAAATGTGCTTTCCTCGAACCCACCGGACGCTAAATGGGTGGGAGAAAACAAAGCGGAGTACAACCTAATCCCTCTCCATAGTTTCAGGAATACTCCAAATGATAAATAGTTCAGCGGAATGCGATCTGCGTAACTGCAGAGTATCAGATGACACGCACAGGACTTGGATAACAGGTACTGACATGGATGTTTCCGCTTGTGCTCGAATAGCATGGCCTACATCAGTCATAGACTCTTGGTAACTTTTATTTTCTACAAGATGTATCAGAGCATTCTGGAACCTAAAGTTCAAGAGTTGCTTGTAAAGGTCACACTTTGACCTTGTCTAGGTCAAATATCAACGAAGTGCACGATGCAAAGTCGAAGCATTATCGTACTGGTACTATCCCAAATGTGCCCTCCGCTCTGTAGCATTCGGCAACCATAAAGTTCGGTGTCGACGAATTACCGCAGACGATGGCCAATTTGAAAACCTCGATGGATATCGGTAGTAAGTCCTTGGGATCAAGGTATGGCATTTGCCGTTTGATCCAATTTATGGCCGCGTGGATCACAGGTAGTGGCTTGATACTAGCTAACGCAGATGGGGGATAACGACCTGGCGGGATTTCTCAGGACCATGACAGCAGGAATATTACTAGACTTGCCTTCCAAAGCTGAAGTACGGGAAAAGTGGCGTCGAGACCCAGATTCTTCATAATCCGGCATTGCGTTAGCTCGCATCCGGGAAAGGATGTGATCGTATGCTGCAGTTTTGTTGTACAGAAACCATTCGAATCCCTGAACAGAAAACTTGACGCGGCATGAAGGAAATGCATATGTCTGATGAACTGCAAGCGTCCATCAGCTAGATTTCGAAAAGAACGAAAAAGAGAACGGGCACACAATCCTCTCCGCCAACATGCGCGCGATTCAGGTCATCCCCGGTCGCAGGAACGCGCAACCAGTACCTCCAGGAAACCTGTGCCTTGACTATCTTGATTGTCTGATTACTTGAGTGGTATAAGACATCTTTCAGAAGGATTCTGCCAGCGAGAATCGAAAAGTGAATGGACCCTAGCAGTGTCTGAGTTCGTGTTGGTGAGGCTATTTGAGTGCCAGCACTGACCAATCCGAATCCATATGCTGGATTCACCCTTATTCCAGTACCTGATTCTGAGGAATAGCCCGATGACAGCCGCGACGAGTCGGTTGAAGTAGAAGATATAGAGGACGGAGGCCAGAAGCACGCAGATACAGGCAACCAAGAGGTAAACCTTGAACATGGTCACCAGTGAAGAGATTGGTGAGAAATAGAGGAACGAGACTGGGATCCCGACGTTGAAGCTGAGAATTAGAGCCCAAGCATGCCTGCAGCGACGTCGTTGCAATGTTACATGAACCACGGACTATCACGCTACGCTATATCCGCTCTTGGCTTTCCCACCTACCACTATGCAGCCTGGACAAAAATCAACGAGCCCTTTGAAACGCCTCGCTCTACATTCTACCACGACCTGCTCGTCGCAAGCGACAGCGTACGGAAAGTGTATTGCTGCAACATACACCGACGTTCGCAAAGATTGCTGCAAACATGAATTTGAAAAGTTCGGGCGGTGTTTGCGCCTAGCGGTATGTGTGCAGGGATTCATAGTACAGGTCACACGACTCATACGCCGTAGATGAAACGCAACTGGTAGCGAACCCACTCCACTTTTAAAGCTGGGTTATACTGTTGCAGGGACCTGGTCTGCAGAGATCATAGTAGATATACTCGGTAGAGAGGCTGCAAGAATGCTACTCGATCTGCTCGGTGGACATGCTCCCCGGTATCCGTCCTACATCCCCTGTTCTTGGGCTGCTGACGGTCTCTGCCCCATCGGACTGGTCCGGCCCTCGGCGTCTTGCCTCCTGTCGCCTCACAATGGTCCTGAGGTGCATGGAAAGAGATATCGGTGTCGTATTTGGCAGGGGGAGAGTGGCCAAATCTACGTGGGATACAAGCAAAGTGGGATTTCGCAGACGGTTTATGAGGTGACGAAAGTGAAGGTCGATGACCATGGTGGGAGTGTGGTGGTGTGAATGTTTTCGGTCGTCGCAGTCGCTGTGGTTTATTTCAAGGGCAGATGCCGAGGATGGGGACAAAGCGGGTGATAATGGAGTGAAACTGGGGTCAGATGACGAGCGTAGCGAGATCTCGAACGACACGGTAGTAAGAACCATCTGGAGACAGAGGATGAGGATATCGAGCAACACGAGGTGTAGCCTGGATGGTGGGTATCCTGTGCTAGTGTGAGCAGGGAGACGGTTGCGAGTTGGGGTGCCTACCCATCCCAACAAAATCGAGAATGACGGCTCTGCCTTCTGTCCCGCCATCTCGGAGGTGAAACCAAAAACTGGGCGCATTCGAGACGCAGAGGAGGAGGAACCAGATGCGCAATGACAACTTTGGATCAAGCTCGCGAGGCCTGTAGGAAGCAAATTGGCCAGCGACTCTGCAGAGAAGAGGGAGGAGAGAGGGTGATAGGAAGAAGGAGAGGGTGTAGAGCTGCAGGATGAGATTGTCAAGCTAGCAGACGGTATTGAGCACATCGGAACAAAACAAGTCGGGAACACGAACAGAGTCGACAACGTGTTGCCGCTGAACGTCATGGCGCTTGTGCATGTCATCTAGTCTTCCCTGCCGTCGTCGTCGTGCCCGACGCCAACGCCGACCCGCTGTTTGGCTCTGTTGGGTCGCCATAGCCACAGCATATACCCAGCGTCTAGGTCACGACAACACAACAACGTAGTGAATGTTGGGAGCGGCTGGGTACAGAAGAAGGGTCATAGATAAAAACCGGCGGCGTGTGCACTTAAGACACTTTCGTGGTGTCCAAAGAGTGTTGCCCATCCTCGCTAGATGGGGCTCACCTCTCCGGCGATGCACGACCGCGAGTTACAACCATCACTCCATCTTTGCAGTAGAAAAAAATCACCCGACACCAACGTACGAGGACGGCTACAGTTTCAAAATTCCAAAAGCAACAGTGCTGCAACAATCGCTATAGATACATACGTCGAGCCATTCACGGGTTGTGTACAACTCGATTCCATCAGGTATTTGTCACCACCTCTACGCTGTAATTGACAAGCTGCTGGCGATGGCTTGCACGTACGGTGACGCTCAACCGGAGTTTGAGTTTGGCGGAGTTTCAAAATGGGATGTACACACTTTGTTACTCGGACTTGGGTGGGCAGCCATGGACGCAGCCATGAACGGACAGCTCGACGGCGCACTGATGGACGTCGATGATGATGAAGCTCAAAACATCATAATGCGTCCACCAAGTCCAGTTTTCAGGCTCCGTGCCCAATCAGAGCCCCTCCATGCGCCAAAACAGTTCATGGTCGGTTATGTCTATTCCGTGGACATGCTCCTCCACATGTCCATTCACGGTCACCCTGAACAACCTAAACGTATCTCGAGAATCTTCGAGGCTATTCAAAGCGCCAATTTGATCTCAAAAATGAAACAGATTCCTATCCGTCCTGTATACCGTAACGAGGCCCTCCTTGTTCATACCGAGGAACACTGGGACAAGGTCCTCGCCATTCAATGTAAGTGCGGGAAATAATGTACTTGCCGTGCTATTTTAACCCCGACACTTACGATACGAGCCCCTCCATCTCTCCAGCGATGACTGTGCAAGATATTACTGACTCAGAAAGTTACTACGAATCGTTGTCCCTCTATGTTATGAACGGCACCACTCGTGCCGCCAAACTGAGCTGTGGTGGCGTCATTGAGGCATGTCTAACAGTGGCTCAAGGTCACCTTAAGAAGACTTTTGCTGTCGTACGACCCCCTGGGCATCATGCCGAACCTGATGAGCACATGGGTTTTTGCTTCTTCAACAACGTTGCCGTTGCGGCAAAAGTCGTACAATTGCGCACTCCAATCCGACGTATATTGATACTGGACTGGTAGGCCATGACACCACATGAAATACATCGATTTTCTGATGTTTAATATTTTCTGAAAGGGACGTGCACCATGGTAGATTCATCCTTCATTCTTTTTTTTTGCTTCTCGAACCACTCACTCGAGCCAGGCAACGGAACCCAACGTGCATTTAACGACGATCCAACCGTGTTGTACGTCTCCCTACATCGCTACGAACGTGGTCAATTTTATCCTTGTGGTCCCTTTGGCGGCTTGGAGTCGTGTGGAGAAGGTCCGGGCCTTGGCTAGTATGTCTGCAGCTAGACACATGAACGTTCCTGATGGTCACTAGTTCTGTCAATATTCCATGGCCCACGAAGGGGATGACGGATGCTGATTATATCCATGCGTTCCAGCAGATTGTGATGCCAATTGCGCTAGAATTTGCGCCCGAGCTCGTAATCAGTATGTTTGGAAAAGCCTCCTTTCGTGATATTTTTACAACATAGAATTTTTGCCGTAGTTTCGGCTGGTTTCGACGCAGCAGATGGCGATGATCTAGGCGAATGCCATGTGACGCCAACTGGGTACGCGCACATGACTCACATGCTTGCAAGTCTGGCTGGTGGTAAACTAGTGGTCGCCTTGGAGGTACGCCTGTGGCCAAGTTCCTCGACCCGTCTCCTGAGAGCATACTCCTTTTCACTGCAAGGGAGGTTATAATCTCGACGCTATATCAAATTCTGCATTGGCGGTTGCCCGCATTTTACTTGGGGATGCTCCACCTGAATTACCACCAATGATGGCTTCTGAAGCTGGTTCGGAAACCGTCTGGCAGGTGGCACTTGAGCAGAGCAAATACTGGAAGAGTGTGAACCCCAAGGCTTGTGAGCCTCCCGAAGGTGCGTATATTTATTTCTGTGGTCGTTGCGTTCGCTACCTTTTGTGCAGAAATGGACGAAATCGTCTTTTCGATACCCGAGATCCTCAAGGGGCATAGACAGCATTTTTTATATTTACAGTACCAAATGTTACAAGTTCCGTTGATGCCCGCTTACGAAGAACGCTACGGGTCGCAGGTGATGTGCACGTAAGTGTTCTTTCCCTGGAAGTCACCCATCTTTCATATGATGACCTTGCCTTAGGGGTGACTTGCTTGAGAACAAGACAATCGTGATGTTCGTCCACGAATTGTTTGTACACTTTTTGTTCTCTGCAGGGTCGCACTAAGTCCGACCGTCAGCGGAAACCTTCGTGTAGAATTGGACGGAAGTCCTATGTGCGATGTCAGCTTGGAGCATTCGTACCTCGTATATTTCTATTTCTTCACCTCAGCCTCTGTCATCATGACCAACTTTCTTGCAGATTGATTTTTCAAAGGATCTCATTGCTTGGGTGAAAAGTGAAAATTATGCACTCGTAGACGTCAATCTTTTTCCTAGGCCATTTGCAGTCTCAGCACTACCCACGTCACTGGTACGGTCTACGGGACAGCACCCAATTGAGCTAAGTTTATCATTGGTAGCGCCCGAAAGCGGTGGAAAATCCAGCCAGGGATCTTCTCACGTACGTCTGGGATAACTACATCCAGTAAGTAGAAATGAGTGTACATCAACTCACGTCATCTTTCTGACACGTATCTCCCCGCTGAAGGTTGTCGAACGCGGTGCGCATTATCCTGGTCGGTCACGGACCGGGCTGCCAGGCTTTGATGGACTTGATAAATATCAGACGTATGTGGATTTGGCAAGCAAGCTTCAGCTGCTCTGATGGTGTATAACAGGAGCCAACATGATCAGATACGTCGATCTCGTAGTCCAAGTCGTCGGAATGGGAAAGATACCTCTGATACCCAAAGATTCTGAGAATCTCCGGTCGTGGTATTCAGCAGTAATATTTTTTCGTCTCATTCTTGAGGCTTGATGAAAGTTGATGTTCCGGAAGAACTCCCTAGTCGTCGTGCATCCCCTTCACCCGGCCTTTACCACAGACCACAAAGTTTACAGACGACACGGGAAGGTTATCCAGATTGGTATTTGATATTTTCTTCTACTCATGACATTTTCCTGACCGCCAAATGCTTTTTTGTAGACGAGGTCAAACCGATCAGGACCATGATAAAGGCTTTACCACTGATACGTGACTATATACAGCAAATGCCTAAAACATAGTACATTACTCATTTGTTTCGTGGTGTTAGTTATTGTATGATTTCTATTTCTGTTTCTGCAGGACCCAAGATAGGTATTTAGAGCCACTCCACGCAACGTCTGCGCGGAGAGATGATTCCTACAACTTGGGCTTCTAGATCAAGAATTGAGCCACCCCTGGTGGCGATCAAGTCACCCGATGAAGAAACAGTAGGTTTTACCCCAAGCAGCTGCTCCAAGTTGGTGGATGCGAGAGCGAGCGCCTCAGACTTGGAGATTCGGCCGTTACTTTCGAGGGCAGCCTGCGGACGCAGTAAATCACTAGAAAGGAGGGAAAAAGCTGGAACACTAGCCCATGCAACATCAAAACGGGTGTTACGGGCACTCCATTGCTCAAGGATACCAATGCCAACTGTGACTCCATGGGCAAGCAATACAGTGATGGCACTTTCTTCAGTTAACGGTGGTCCTGGAAGTCTTGAATTCAAGATGTCTTGTCAGCTCGACGACATCAGGCGTGTTGGGGTCTCTTACATCCTCCTCATCTCCCATGTCTGAGGGAATGGCCTAGATGGTATCACGATTACTCCGACATTTGCCTCGCCTAGATCTTTAGCCAGTAAATGGGCCTCAGCGGCACCAGCCACTGTCAACTTGAGCTCAACGCCTTTGTGGGCCTCAACCTCCTTCTTGAGTCTAACCAACGACGCGATAATATCGGCATTTTGCACCTGGACAACTAGCGGAATCTCTCCCTTCAATTTTGGTTAAAAGAGGTGGGATCAGAAATTATTTTATGGTTCACCTTGGCAGCACGGCCAAATGGAGTTCCGTCGGCGGCATTTAGCAATAAGTGGCGCAAGGCAGCAATCTGACTGCTAACACTAGTGGAGCGTGAAACCGAATGACCAACGTTGACGTGCAGTGCAGCCATATCTTGAATGACAGCGCCTTCCTGTAATGCGTGGGCTGCACCCGTTGAGAACGCCGTACTTATACCGGCGATGAAGCCCTGGGACGTCGGGGGCGTAATTGCCGACGTTACGCCTGCACGATAGGAGAGCCTGATCGTTGTGGTCTTAGCAGATCAAACACAGCATCATTACGGAATTAGAACCAACAAGGTATCGCGACCTGCAAACTGCAGACCGTCAAGGGCCAACATGACCTCATTGCCTGCCAAAATATTTGGAATGTTACTTGAGAGTGGATCGAGCACTACGCCATCATGGGTAGACTGCTCAGCCTGGATCTCCTCCAGGCCCAAGGGCGACCCATACGACACCAAACCGGGACTGGGTGAAATATTTACGTCAACACTGGTTGCTAACAAAGGAGACTCACGAAATTGAGCCCCCTCGCAAGTCAAAGACCTCGAAAGCCTCATCCAATATACTGACAGATCCGAGGCAAGTGTACCATGACCCAAAACAGGCGACTTCACCCTTGTGTACGACGACTACTCCTGGTCCATCGTCGCGAGCGCTAAACACCTCCCGAACGTTAGGCCAACTCCTTTCATATACACTGGTAACGTTAGTAAACACAATGGTGTCAGTATCTGCTTGGTTCGGCGTCAACGGTGGAAGTCCCTGGTATTCAATGGTTGCGTTTGCTTCCTTCTCAAAGTTGGGGGTTTGGGGGGGCGATTGGAATGCAGAGGGTTTCTCCGAAACATAGGGACGTGTGACTTGCGCGATACCATCGATCCAGACTTGCTGTGGAGTTGTGCCGAGAGCCAATGGGTGACTATCCCACATTACAATGTCTGCTCATAGTAAGTGAACGGAAGGAATTCCGTCAAACTGGCGATTCACTTGCCTGCATCATATCCTGTATAACAGATCACTTGACAAGCCACATCTAAACTCGATTCAACCACACGCACCTTCGCGTATAAAGCCGATACGGTGGTCCAGGCCAAGAACTTTAGCAGGAGTCGAAGTAACGGCGGAGAGCGCAAGATTAGCGGAGAGGCCATAATAGTATGCTTGTTGAGCCTCAAAAAGTAAGTACCGAGAATTCAACACGGGATGGTCGCTCTGAGAACATGTCAGTCCCAAGCAGAGGGCATGGGACCAACTTTCAGCACCTTCATGACAACGTCTATGCCATTCTCCGCCAAGATGCGGGGGGCAAACTCAGAACCTCGATAGGCTTCCCGCTTATAACGAGCGTTGGTTGCAAACAGAGCAACGGCTGGAGTGTTGTCTGGATGTAATTGTGTAAGTAGCACACAGAAACAAAGAGGACAAACAAAGAAGACCTACTGTAGGCTTGTTTGAGAGTTCCAGGGACTAAATAAGCCTCATGTGCATGGTGGAAAGCAGCTAGTGAGAACTTGAACTCGTTTGTAAGCTAGTATGGAAATTAAATCATTTATTGCATCAAGCAAGATGTCAAACATACTCGGACAAAATCATCGAAATCGACCGCTTCATAACAGTGTGTGTGAACCTGGGAAGAGCGAGGCATCAGCGAGGGCCATGAACCCTCTTGCGGTGACGAGTACCTTGACACGACCTCTAAGAACGTCGACCAGGGCTTCCCATTGAAGGTTCTCTGGGAAAGTACCAAGGCCACCCCATTCACCAGCCAGGGCTTTCGTACAATAGACATCCTGATCTTCTTTGATCTGGCGGGCAGTGTTATAACTGGTAGACGATGTGTTACCAAACACGTCAAGTCATTCGCACAACCCTTACGCTTGGCGGAACGCCCAGAAGGTGTCCATACGGGAATTGACATATACATGGCCTATAAGGAGACCATGAGCTCGACTTTCCGATATGCCTGAGGTAAGGCGTACCAGGGTTTTCTCCTGACCATTTTCGCGCCAACCGTTAACTCAGAAGTAGCTTTCATAACAGGAGGCGTACCACATGCATGTCTGTAGGCAACGATGAACAAAAGTATCAACGACATAACAGGATGTTCTTACTTCATTTGCCTCCAACGTGGCGGTAGAGCGGGGTCGACGCGTGTATCATTAATTGTATAAGGTGGCTCAAGAAGCATAGATGAGGGAGATCGCTCTTCGGTAGGGCGTAGTTTGATAACAAATGCTTGCCCTCCTATACTTCCAATAAGTATAATTCTCACTTGATAAGGTGGAAGTAGCCAAACCAATTGCGTTAGCCGATCCAGGTAAAATATTGGCGGTTGTGACACCCCCGGACACAGAAAGTCGATATGCATCATCGTGAGTGTTAAGTCCATCTAAGCTTCGAAGCCATGGTAAAATTGGTCCTAAAAACTGTCAGCTTGGTGCCAATAGAATTCGACGAAGGAAGTTGAATAACCCTTCAACGAATTGAAGTCATTTGCACCATCGAGTTCAGGAACGCTATCGACTCCGAGATGAGAGTGCATGTCGACTATCCTGTAATAAAAACGCATCGGTGACATCAGTGACGGGCGGCCAACTCTGAACAGATACGAAAAGATTACCCCGGGGTTACCCAACTCCCACCGACGTCGACCGTGGAGAAATCCCCATACTTTTCCAGGTTATCTTCGGAGGCATTCCCTACGAATTTTATCATACCCTTGTCCAACAAGATGTCCGCACCATGAATCTCATAGCGGAGGGGATCCCCGGTCCACACTGACGCATTTTTGAGTAACGTTGCGCGAGTACCATCAACGAAACGGTCGGATTGGGTTCTCTGCGCAAAGTTGGCTGGTGGACCAGGCTGCACGTGAATCATGTTGCATTTCCAAAGTATTTCTTCAGCGTGGTGGGGCAACCCGACAGAATCCTTGGCCACAGATATGGAGTGAAACCCAGACCACAGCCAGACCAACATACTAGCACCGCAGAAGGCAAAAATGCGTGCTAACATGTTCCTGTGGAGCTTAGGTCTCTCGACCACTCCGGGCAGAGCGTAGGTTGGGAGTTTATCCATGATCCTAGTGCCAGTGGTCGGGAAGACAAGACTAGAAATGACCATTACACCGCCACAAACTGAACAGCTTATCCGAGTTGAACTTGTCGATCGTCGAGCAAAAGCTTGAATGGCTTCGGCTATAGCCAAACCAAAACCACCCGTCGTACAACCCGGTATCGGAAATAACATTATAATCAATCCAAACCAGGTGAACATATCTCGTTACCTGCACCAACTGGCCTACTACTGATGCCACCGAGAGCGCTTAAATCCAGCCCTCGAATGTATCCGTAATGTGGGCAAAGAGTTTGGCGACATCATCCCTGACTTCCAGGTTGGCCGCACGACGTGCATATTATTCCTTAGGTAGACCTCCTTGTGTTGCACCCATGGTGACGTTCTGACAATACATCAGCTTGAGGTACCATCGACTTCATCCCGAGTACCTCCACACCCGAATCGAGAAGCTCGGAGATTCCTACAATCTTAGAATACTCCTCATCATGTGTGACGTCGTGCGCAAGCTCTGTGCGGTTTTCCGGCTCTTATTCACACTGTCTTCAGACTGAACATCAAGAACTAATCAGGGAGCTCACCAAAGTAACGTGCTGTCCTTGTCTGCTGATCTGCTATGCACAGTCGCTACAGGTGTGTCTGATCAACAATATCACAGTCATTGTGGCGTGGAGGTATGCCCGTGCCCCGTGCAATCACTCGTGCTGACTCCGTCCCGAAAAGCAATGACGAAGCTGGTCAATACATCGCAACGTTCAAGCAGTTCGAACACAAACCACCAGACCTTATCAAGGAGCGCGTCGACAGAGACTACGATTCCCAGTTGCGCACCGCACTTACAGCCATCAACAAAGTCAACAAGACAGACGTCGAAACATTGCGCACGGCCATTGGTGTATGTTTGGACTCAGAACCCCCCCTCCCCCCCCCATAATGTCTTACATTCCACGAGCAGAGCTTTGCGAATATCAGCAGTGCGTCCTCAGACAGATTGCAAAATTTACCGGGCTTTGGTCAGGTGAAAGTCAGAAGAATAAAAGATGCTTTCGAGAAGCCATTCCGCAACCAATCGACGAGCGCGACCTTCTCGCTTGGCAGTCAAGTATTGCCTGCCCCACCTCCCAATCCGAGCTCTTCCGTAGATGAAACACCTCGCGCAGACGCGAATGACAGGGGAAAAGAGAGGGAGCCGTCCCCCCAAGCTTCACTTTCTGAGCGTCATTTCCGTGAACCAAGTCCCGTGTGGGATATTGAATTGGACCTTGTTTAGCCTACCAACTGTTTGCCATGTCGGAACTTTTTACAGTATGGTCGAGTAATCCAGACGATGTTTTCCTCAGCACATGAGCCAGTTGCTCAATGGGGTTGGTAAGGTATTACAATCTTGGTACCTAGCTTCTACTTCGGCTACTCAAATCATGCAGGGTACGTCCATCAGTGTAGGAAGTAATCCACAATCATAAGCATCTCTAGAGCTGACTGATGATTAAAGCGAAAGTACAGTAACTTCTAACAGGACATGTGGCAGGCAATTCACGAAAACTGTATAATTGACTGAATGGTTTATGCAAGTCATCAGCAGCATGTAAGAATTACAATAGCAAGTATAGGGTATGAGAAACCTGCCAAAAACACCCAAAGTATAGCAATATATGATTGAGAATATGAGACAATGACAAGGTCGGTTGTCAATGCATGCATGCATGGTGGGACTAGTCATCGCCGCTGTGGATTTACTGACGTTGTGGTGAAAAATAAGCCTCGAGAGTGGCCGCCCGTGGACGCGGATGAACACCTATAAGTGCCATGCGGTCATAGTAAATACGCATCGTTAGACGCTGTATTGCAGCCTTCGTTCTTGATCGATCAAGATGAGCAGCACGGGTGTCAACTGGGATGGTGACAGTCAAATGCCTCAGTTGGAACACGAGGCGCACACTCACCAATCTTGCTCTGTAAAACCTCGAGGACCCTACGAAGGAGCTCAAGAGGTGGCGTTGCTGGCTTTTTAAGTTTGTTTGGACTCCCTTGCGCTGAGGTGCCACTCGCGAATTTCATAATAGCACGCTCTTCCTCAACATATGGCGCAATGTCGATGAGTGCCACGGATAGGATATTAATATAATGTCCAAGTTCCTCGTAATTCGTCGACCCATTTGTTACATCGAATGGCCGGCAGGATCCAGCTTCGGGGGAGAGTAATAATATGAGTGGTTCAAGTGGAGGTATCCGGTCCTGAATGTTATTCTGATTGTTACAGTGTTAAAGAAAAAAAAAAAAGGGGGGGGGGGAGAGGAAACGTACGTTCGAGATGGTGGAAGTGGGAACTAGGAGGCAGTATGCTAGACGTCGCGCAATGTGCCTCATCCGACCGCCGCCACTTGCGAAAAGTGTCACCAACCGGGCCTTATTGACAAGAGCTAGTCGAGTGGCAAAACTTAAGACTTTCTCATGGATATCGTGAAGCTGGAGTTGGGTGTTCGTGTATTGCATTCGAAGGAAATAGTGTCACGCACAATGCAGTCTGTTGCGCTATGATTGCAAACGGCCTCCACAGTAATATTCAATTGTATTTGGAGTTTACTTGAAACCAATGCGTCAAGTCCCATGATAGCCAGGATCAATACCACATTTGCCACATCATCGGACGAGAAAGCACCAGCACTGAGGCCAGATGTATTTCGTTAGTAACGGTAATCGGGTTTACTACGAGTTTCACTGACAAACCTGCGGTCTTCATGATCGCAAGAAGCCTTTTTAGACCTTCCAGAAGGGTTTCCTGGGCAATACGGTTCTTCTGAGCGCCCCCCGTCATCAATCCGAGTCCCTCAAAGACACAAGGGCTAGCGCCTAACTGAACTAGTGCAAACAGGATAGCAGCCAAAGGCACTTGCACTTTGGGTGAGTTCAATCCCCATAGATCGCGAAGAGCGATAGAGACGGCATCGGCAATCTGTGAAGACGCAAAAAGGGCTGCGAAAAGGTTGGCACTGCAAAGACAAACCGAGAGAATAACTTACCTATGTGAAGAAGCTGAGAAATGTTTGACAATACGACATCTCTGGGAACAGCAACAAGCGCTCCGGTACGGAGGATCAAATCCAGCAGTGAATCATCTGAGTAGCACATGGTTAATTATGGGGGCAATTTTGGGCACTCGAAAGCCACAAACCACCACTTTTGGGAACATCCAAGCAGGTGAAAATGGGATGACTGGATAGGGGAGGGATCGATAGCGGATCAACTTCCATGCCCTCATCTGAGGGTTGTAGCCATAGGGAAACATCCAGGGCTGTCTCCCCATCTATGTTTCCAACCGCCTTCTTTCCTTTAACATCTTTGTCGCTGGCAAATATCTTGTTGACAGCTTCACCGGCTACGACACCCAACATCATCCTGGACTCATGATTCCGGGTAAAGTCCTCCACCCCATTGGGGCCAACGGAGCTAGTGGACTTGCGGAATTCATGAACAGCTTTCCACGCTGCTTGCTCATCCGCGAGGCACAATCCCTTCATAGTGCCAAATCTATCGTCGGAACTTACCGACGTCTCGCAAGAACCTTGCTTAATCGCCTCTTCAGCGAGAGGAAGTGTGGCACAACCAGCGCGATGCGTGTTCTCCAGCTCCTTCTCGCGCAGAAGGGCATACAGAGGGTTTGTTGCTTGTAGTTTGTTGCGACTTGATGTTAAGGATGCAAGCTTTGTCATGCCAACAGACGTTGAAGACTTAGAAATTGTAAGAGGTGGATGAGAGGCTGGTGCGGGTTTACGGGTCCTCGCGGACGCTCGCGTCGGCTGCAGTGGTGGCGAGCCATGATCTGGAGCACCAGGAGTGCGAAGACCACTTGTCACACCATTGAGAGTTGAGAGCACACTTGAGAGTGGAGAAGAAAATGCGTCACTGGCCTTTCGTGCTGTGGAAAACAGGGAACTTTGGGAGCCAAATTAGAATACAGGACTCGATTCACTAGAACCCGAGACACTGACCTTTTCCCCCTTCCACTACCGACGAAAGGGAGATCATCAACAAGATCTCCGTCGTCACTGTCTTCGAGTTCGCGATATGAAAGGGGCTGCTCGTTATCACTGGATTGGTTAGTAGCGAATGCCCTTGCTTTAATTTCTGCAACCAGCTTGGCGGTCTTGGCTTCAGAATCAATCGGCTCCGGGGTAGAGGGAAGCGGAGGAAGCTCGTCTGTGTCGGGGGGTGAAGGAAGACATGTTGAAGTAACGGTAGGCGTCTGAAAAGTAGTGGCATTCCTGGAAGTTATTGTGGAACAGATAGGCGCATCAAACTGCAGGGACACGCCAGGTGCATATACCAAGGGCAAACTACAGACAGGAGGGGTTGAAAACGGATCAACCTCCATCGTATCTTCCCATGCAAATGAGGCAGAAGAGGAGTTCGAGGGCTCAGACGTCTTCTGTCTCCACACACGGACGCTTTCAGCAACCTTTCCGAGGTCGGGAGGCTGTGGGACGGGGAGAACGAGCTCTGCCTCATCAGACTGACTGCTGTAAACAACTTGCCGAGTGGAAGCCAAAGGCGACGTTGCCAAATAGGCGTTTTGCATACGCGCTGGTGTCTGTCTGTGAGGCGAGGAGTTGCGAGAGGAAAATGGAGACGTGAAATAGATTATAGTCTTTGGACGTCCAACGTCCGAATCACACTGGCGTGTCTTGACAGACTTTCTAGGAGATTTTGATTTGAGAAGAGGGAAAGGGGACGCGCTGGGGTTGTCATTATCGGGCGAACGAGGACGCTTGCGCGTTGTCATCGTCGAGGTGTTGTGCACCTGTGGGAGAGCACCTAGATAGAGTAAGGAGGCAGAAGAGGTGAATGCAGATATATGCTTACTAGAACTTGTGGACAACTCACGATCCAAGACAGCCCTCGAGATTCGCATCGCTGACCTCTTCCGCGTCGTGGACATCGTCGCTGGCACTGTCCCCGCAGGACAAGAGGATGCCGCCAACGCTGGAACAGATGCAGAAGGTGTCTGGGTGAAAAATTCCGTCAACTTTCTGTCCCTGTTTCTCAAGGAACCTCCCGCAGGCATTTCGGTTGGGGGCGTCTGCCTTGTGTATGGTCGGTAATGAGCTTGCTCGCGTCAAAACGTGACAACGCGTAACGGCTGGAGGTCACCGGTCATTGCTGGATCAGGTCGTAACACCACCCAATAGTGCAATGCCCTACTAAGTTGGCAATGATGATTATCCAAACAACTACAGTCTAGCTCCATATCTTAGCCGTCCGAGTGAATGTATGCAAATAACGAACTATAAGCGTGGATGTCGCTCTACAAGGATGTAACGTGCGGTGCAAAAAAAGAGAGAGGGAGTGCGATGTCAAGTGCGCAAAGCATCTAGAATGCAGTGGGTTTGTGTTCGTCGATCGTCGGCTGTCTACTATGAGATGGTGGATGCGAGTGGAGTGGTGAAGGAGGGTGAGAATGTCGAAGTGACGATGCATTTGTCGAAGAGTATTGGGATTGTGAAGGTGGACGCGAATGCGATCCTGCAGATGGCTGAAAGGACCACCGTCGGGGCAGTAGCGAACCAAGTGTCGTCGAGCCTGACTCCTCGGAGTAGCAGCTGTGTTCGGTTGTGACAGCGTCCGAGGGGCTCTCCGGATACGGCTGGTTGACATTCGGATCTAGTGGAATGTTTCTCTCTGGAGTCGGATTTCCAGGCCGTCCTGCCACGTCTTCTTCCTCCCCTCCCTTTTCTAGGTTGGATGGATCGGAAGATCGCGTTTTACGTCGTCGAAATCTTGCGAGCACCCTTATTAAACCCAAGTTGACGAGGAGGTTGATGAACATGACGATGACGGTAACAGAAATAATGACGGCAATAACACAACCAATCACAACGCGAGGAATGGCTGCGACGTTGAGACTCTGTATAAATGCAATCAACAAGCCTGTACACACGACACGAATGAGCGCCAAATATGTTGCGAGAATGTCCGCTCCCTTCGTCTTGTGAGGTCGAAGGTATAGCAGATAGACGAGGACGGCGAACTCGATAACCAAGATGGATACGACCTGGACCTCTCCATTTGCTTGAGCAAACGCAATGAATATGGCCTTCACAAGAATGCTGACAAGGATCGGTATGCTCGCGAAATACCTCTCTGGGCGATATAAGCCATATAGAGGGCCATATGCGGTGACGGTTTGAGGCCGCGTGTACAGTACATGCGGCGTGGTACGAATTGCGACACGAACGATGTGGAAGGCTGAAAAAAATAGATAGCCGAACATTCCTAAAAGGAGTACCACCGAGAGCAAAATAGACAGCCAAGAGTCTTGGAGCGTCCATTGATACAGCGCAAAAATGCTGACAGGGGTGATTGCAATCAGGCACTAGTTGAGACGCGTAAACAAATGCCTTCACGGAGAGCCACACCCTTTGCTCACCATACGCAACAGCCACGCACGTGCAAACGCTAGATACAGCTCTCTTCGGGGTATGGATTCAGTATCTTGCTTCTTGTGACGAACCAGCACCACAGTGCCGTAGCCAAGCGCAAGCGATGCTGTCAGGATTGCAAAAAGCGCCAGTGCCACAAGAAATATAGTCATGAATGCGTTGGCTGTGGCGATTCCCACATACCCGACGTAAATGGGAACACCAGCCTGGAGTACATTATCGGAGGTTGCAGTGACAAGCTGGACAGTTCCAGTGGTATCCAGCTCCCGGACACTACTAGGCAAAGCTGACAAAAGACGACCTGGCGTCGCGAGATTGGCCAGCGCTACCAGCGTGTCTGTTGCAAGGCTGATCGTTTGCTGACCGACGAGGGACGTGACCACAGCGTTGTAAGGGCTCAGTTTCCTGTTGACCAAAGCTACTGCTGAATCAGAGGTTGCATCTGCCATGCTGCCTCCGGTAAGATGGCGCATATTGTTGATCGAAAGCTGGATTGGGGAAGCCACGGAAGCAGGAAATAGACCCAGTGTCCACGAAAAGTTTGTCGCAAAGGCAATGTAGACCGACGAATAATTGAGATCAAGAAGGGCCGTCGAAGCTGCCCACTGGAAGAGATAGAAGAGGTCGAACAGACGAAATGGTACGAGAGCATCGAGTGACTGCGAGTACCAAACTGCGGCAAGAAGCGCAAGAAGAGCCAGGGCGCCAGTGGCCCACTCCACTGCGACTTGGTGGGCAGACCAGCCATTCGATAGAGTCGCTTGAACACAAGCCTTGAGCTGGCCAGTAGTGACGTCATTGAGCGTCAATTGTGCATAACTACCAAACGCTGAGAAGTAAGACCGGGGGGGATCGATCACTAGTAGACAAGGTACTCACGCCTCAAGGTCTGGGATCTGAAAGACGATGCCCGGGATTTTTTGACTCACGTCAAGGGAAGAGGGAAGAGAGACGGAATCGGAGCCCGTGAAGTTATAGGTTGGCAGGGGGCATAATGCCCCATTGAACAAAGAGCAAAGGTCAAGTGTGAAGTTGAAGGGATGCGTGCCGTACACATTCAGCAAGATGTTGGCGGACACGCTCACGTTGGGTTCCTGGCGAGAAACAGGGTGTGTGATTGAAGTCGAGGAAAGAGCCGGAGTTGGGACTCACGACACTTGCAGCAGAGATGTTGAACCAAATGGAAGTATTCTTCTGAAAGTAGACAAGGTCGAACTGTTGGATAAGGAGAGCATTGGGCTCGGAGCAGTAAGTGACAGACGACGTGACTGGGAGACGTATGTATTATTATTAGACTTGTTCGTGGGGGTCTGATAGACTCACAAAGTGAATCATCCCTGGCATGAACTGGAACAGCAGGGAGGAGAAATAACAATGGAGCAAGACGTCGCATCCGGGCGACGAACATGTGGGAGGGATGAGAAAGACCAGCTATCACGGGGATGTGGGACCCCTCGCAGAGACAAATATACCGGTGTACTGGGCCGCGTGTTGGGGGCATTCCACCATTGTACTCCAGTGCTATTGTTATTGTTGTCGAGGCTGTGGTCACCGGTTACCAGGCTATTTGTTCTCCAAAACACAACGCTACTCGAGAAAAAAGAACAAGTGACAAGACAAGCCATAGATATCAAACCCATCGACTCGTCACGGCAATGGCAAGTACTGTCGTCGGTACGATATCGGTCGGGCTCCCTCCAGAGCACCATCCAATATATGACGAACCAGCATTTACCAAAAGCTGACTGAAGGCGGCCGTGTGGCAATGGGTGGCTGTTCCATTACGTAACAGAACCAGTGCTTCCTCTTCGACTCCGAACGACGTGGATGTCCCCTGGGGGTTGCCACAGGCCCAGCCCGATGTCCGTGTCGTCGCGAGTGCAACTGCACACCAAACTAGTTGAATGGAGCGCTCACTATGTCGTGCATGCACGATGATCGTAATTCCCTTCCCGCCTTGGTTCGTGCTCCACGAGCTTGGGAAAAGATACCCAGTTCCTGCCGCGCCTATACTGCAACGTAAGGGATAGACACCATCACCCAACATCCCCTGTGAAGAGCTGCCCCCAGCTGCGATGCTGTAGTGGTACCGAGCGAACCCATGCGGACAACGTGTTTGCAGCAGACACTGGGAGAAAAAGGCATCCACAAGGTAAGTGGGGATCAATACGCTGAGCCATCCAATGAAATACCTGTGGCGCGATGGTTAACGGAATGGTGTCTGGAAGCACAGGATCACAGGTGTGTGAAGATGGTCCACCCGCAGCTTCGACCAAGAACGGCGCACAACCCAGAAGGGGACAGGACCGATTAACCCGACCAGGTAAGCGCACGATACGCGCTGACAACCGCCTCCCCCCGGCTGAAAGTAGCCCATGGCTGAGACCACCCCAGGTGACCGCTCGTGGGTTATACTGCCGTGGTGGCCGGCCATGCCAAATAATGGTTCCCTGGACTGAAAAAAGAATCTTGGTGGCGATCGAGTTCGTGGTCATTGCATGAACAACAGTGATGTTGCGTGCAGAACTCGACTTCCATTGCCATGGTTCAATATGGCACCAGAGAAAGTACCAAAGGTGAAATGAATCTAGTCGGCAAGACGCCAGAACGCGGGCTTCCATTAACCAGTCTTGAGGGCTCGAGTTCCAGAATGGCACTGTTACTATGACACGGTATCCATCAGTGCCGCTTTCGCTTGTCCGATGCTTGACCGGTTCATCAACATTTGCTGTAGTCGTATAGCATAAGGTACAAGTTTGCCGTTGGTTTGCTAGGGTGTAGGTGCCCTCCAATCATTTGGACGAATCTGTCCCTCGTCAGTTGCACACGTATGTCATGGACGGAAATGATGCCTACACGTCCATGAAAGGATTCCCCATCCAGAGAAAATGGGGAGACGAAATTTCGCACTAGCATCGTTATCTCCACACGTTAGAACGTATGTAGTACACAGTTCGTTTTTCTGAGACCCGATCATGACCACACATGTCAATTACACAGAGGTGTCTTCGAACGTACACGACGACTGCAAACGCAAACCTCGGTTTATCTTCGGGTTCCCGTCGTCCGCTGCACCATCACCAGGTCGTCTTTCCGGTCTAGTCGAATTAAACTGACGTGCACGCCGGTCACCTGGTCATCTCTACACCACACTCGCCTGGGTATGACCGGTGTTGACCATCACGAGGCACGGCTAAATTAGAATATGTATGCTGATACACCACTCTTGTCAATACCAGACTGTTATTTGATCAAGGTCCACAAGTCAGGGTCTTGTTTGAGAATGTGGTGCAACGATAGAGCGGCCAGACCAGGGATGTCCCCCATTGCATTCCGTCTCCCACTTGACAAGGGCATCCTCATCCCACACCTTGTCAGACATGTCGTCATGTTCCCTCAGGAACATCTCCCCTCGAACAGAGGGAGGTAGATAGTCATTATGTATAGGATGTCTTGAAAGGTTGTTACCAACATTCAATTCCGGCGTCAACTAGGAGGACTCACACATAATGAGGGTTGTATCTGTATCCTTCGGAATGACCTAGTTCTTTCATGAGGGCTGTAGGTGCATTACGCATTGCCATTGGGACCGGTGCGGTGACATCCCTTTTCGCTGCCACCTCAGCTGACTTATAGGCATCATACGCACGCGTACTCTTTGGAGCCTCAGAGAGGTAGGCAACGAGATGAGCCAAGTTAATGCGACATTCCGGCATTCCAACTTGTTGACAAGCATGCAAAGTCGCGGTTGCCTAACAAATAACAAATCCGTCATCAGTCATCAGCAGCACTTTCGGTAAAATCATCTTGCCAATGGCAACGCATGCTTATCTGCGAGTCCAATATCTTCACTCGCACAGACAACCATCCTTCGGACAATGTATAAGGGATCCTCCCCGGCAGTCAGCATACGTGCCAACCAGTACATTGCCGCGCTGCCCTGGCTACCACGTACGGATTTATGAAGAGCAGAAATCATGTCGTAGCGACCTTCACCTGTTCGATCATACGAGCATGACACCGACTGTCGTAGCGAAGCAAGGAGTTCATCTTCTTGGATGTCCTTCGATGCAAACACAAGCTCGAGTAGAGAGAGTGCGGTTCGCGCATCCCCGGCAGACAGCGATATGAGTGTTGTAATGATGCGGGAAGTCAACTGGGGGTAGGAAGGGTATGGACCCTCAATTCTGCCTGATTCTGTTGATCCTTGAGTCGCGGAGGGTTGGTCGGAACCTTGGGAACTAATTGGCTGTGGTAAAGCCAATGATACATGCATCTCATTCATGCAAGGAAGACGTTCCACTGCACGAGAGATAATTCTTCGCATGTCCTCGTCTGTGAGGCGTTCAAGCGTGAACACACTAGATAGGCGTCAGATGTTAAAAATAGACATTCGACCCTACAGACCGACAACGGCTCATGAGAGCTCCAGTCAACTTGAAGGATGGGTTCTCTGTTGTCGCACCTATCATCTGGATATGCGTGGTAGTTTTCGCACGTCCATATCATACAAAAACCGCTAGATACCTGGATCTGACCTTTCTCAATGTATGGCAAGAATATGTCCTAGAATCAGTCAAGGTCAGCGTATCTAGAAGCAAAGAAGAGTATACCTGTTGGGATTTGCTAAAGCGATGGATCTCATCCAAAAACAGGAGGGTCTTCCTATCGGCGATATAGTCTACGGAACATCATGACACGAATTACCGACATACCTCCCCGTCAATGCCAGTGACCCCTTTGCTTCCTCAAAGATATAACGAATGTCATTGACTCCTGACGAGGTGGCGCTCAATTCTTTAAATATGCAATCTGCTTCTCTAGCCAAGAGTCTCGAAAGAGTTGTCTTGCCACAGCTGTATTGTGTTAATGTGAGCCCATACCCCGTCAAGCAGGTGACGTTCACTCACCCCGGTGGACCCCAGAATATGATGCTACCCAAGTTCCCGGATCCAAGCAAGTTTTTCAACAGGGAATGGGGTCCGGTCAAATGGTCTTGTCCGACGAACTCATCCAGACTTTGTGGACGGAGCCTTTCGGCCAGGGGTATGCCGATTTTCGTGGTCACATCGAATGCTCGCTTGTTGACATGTTTCTCGCTTCCAGATACGGGCTGAGTCATGGTTAAGGACGATACCCCGAATTTCCGTTTCTTCTTGGACACTCCTTCAGAGATCGTCTCAGTGGAGATAGTCGATGTGTGTGGCCTCGTGCTACTTGCTTGGCCCTGAGAGAATATGGGTGCTAATTTGCACTTTGATTCCTCTGTGGCAGGTAGCCGGACCACAGTGGTCAATTTATGTTCTGAGCACCCGTTATCCAGGTGGATGTTAATGTCCCGCTCGAGAACAGAACACGAACATGCGGGGCTGCGGGTTAACACTAAACCACTGTACTTGGCATGATGAAGGATGTATCGACCAACCAAGTTACGGCGGAGGCTTCGAGTGTTGGAACGTGGTCAGCAGGTGAGAGCCATGCAGATGGACCAATGACAGACCAGAAGCCATATGGCGGTTTTTTTAGGATCTAGCTAGAGCGCTCTGCCAATACGCACAGTACAACAGGACACAGCCAGCGGGATGAAAGAGAAAGAGACGGCGTCGGACTGACGTGGTAAATCTGGCTCATGGAATTTCGGCCCGAAAGACTCCGGCCCACACAAGATAAATGGTTCACGATGCAGAATGGCAGTTCTATTAGCTTCTGCATTTGGTGCAACTCTGAGTCAAATAGAGCTGGGAAGCAGCAGACATCCAACTTTTAAACTTGGTATCACACTAATGCGACAGTCGGCGCCCCCTACAGCAACACTACCATATCATCCTCGGTATTATATTGGTTCTGTAGCAAGTATGAGTATGGGAAGCTCAGTGCACGACGAAACTTGCCTTGGAGGATGTTGTTCAATTTGTTGACGCGAGACGACACGCTGAGGTCGATGCTTTTGTCGCCAAAGTCTACCACGAGCCCGCCGATGAGAGAGGGATTCACCTGGATGACGATGAAGAAACGCCGAGTTGGGCAATGCTAGGACGCAAACCTTGTTGACCACTTTCAGGGACTTGGCATGTTGCGCGGCTTGCGACTGCTTGAGAATGGACTCGAGCTTGACAGCAGCATCCTTTGGGAGTGGGGCGGCCGAAGTGACGATGACCTCCAACTCTCCCCTGTACTTGGCAACAAGCTCATTGAAGCCCTCGATGACACCTTGTGTCTCGCCTAGTCTGCCGTTTTCTGCGAGGACAACAAAGAGGTTTTTGGTGACGTCGGAGACGGGCTCCCTCTTCGGACCCTCTGCTCTCGCATAGAGTGCAGCGAGACTAGTGGCGCGTTCCTTTGCTGAAAGTGTCGGATTTGAGATGAGGGCACTCAGCTCGGGGGTCTCGACAATAGACTTGGAGATGGTGTTGAGTTCGGCCTGCACTTTGGAGAGCACCTGGGGCGACTTGGCGAGCGCCGCAGAGTAGAGCGCATTAGAGTACTTGAGCGCGATAGACGAGGCCGCCCGGCGTCCGTGGGTGGGCGTGGTGAGGGAGGTGCGGAGAGCTAAGGACAACATATAAGGCAGACTGAGGCAAGAGAGAGGGACGAGAAGGATGCTGGCCGGGGTTGCCCGAGTTGTACCAGAATGGAATGTAGTTCCCATAGGCCTGCATGAAGGGAAGGGAGGCGACTTTTTGCTGCTCCTTCGTGCGAGGTCATCATGCCAGCCATCAACGGGGCCCACACTGTCGCACCGTCCGTTTCGGAGTCCCGTCCTTACTTTGTCCTCGTCACCGGCTTTGGTGTGAGTCCACCTTACCCTGTAGTTCGGTTTGCTTCGTCTATCTTTCCTTGCACCTGACTTGCACGGTCCAGCCATTCTCGCGCTATGCTGTCAATCCTTCTTGGTTGGCCGTTCGGCCCCTCCATGACACGGTCCTGCACGTTGAGGTCCCCCCGGAGCCGGTGATACACGATGACCCTCGAAACCCTCCCCCACCCATCCCTATCTCCGATCCGAAGCCAACCATCCGCGAGATTCGTATATCGGCCCTTTGTGTGCCCGTCACATATGATGATGTGTTGTCCACAGTTCCAGGTCTCTATTCCCGCCCCCCTGTCCTTCCCTCGATGGAAAGTGCCCCCCCCCCTCCTCCAAATGGCTACGACCTTGTTCTCCACGTCGGAGTCGCTGGTCGGGGACCTCTGCGAATCGAAAGAATTAGTCACAAGTTTGGTTATAATATGAAGGATGCGAAAGGGTGTCATGCACCCATCGTCCGTGTCGCGCAGGACGACGCGAGTCGGCGTCCGTCTGAACCCTCACCGGCAGAGCGGATGGAGAGGGCACGACTGGGGTATGACATCGTTGGTCCTATCGAGGGGGGTGAACCCCCGAAACGTGGTTTCGGAAAGGGATATGAGCCATTCCCGGAAGAGATTCATACCGATGTCGACGTCGAAAAACTTGTACATCATCTAAAGAAATCTGGCGTCGAGGTGAGCATGTCATCTTCATTCAAGATATTGTGTGTTGTGAACACCTGATTTGTTCGTCCGTTCTTTTTTCTTCTTCTCTGCCCTCTTTTGCAGCAAGTGTATTCTTCCCTAGATGCTGGACATTATTTATGCGACTTCATCTACTATTGCTCTCTGGCAGAGTGCAGGCGTTCTACCCCCAAGAATGATAAACCACCAACTAAAGTACTTTTCATACACTGTCCCCCAGTAGACCAGCCCCTGAGCACAGAGCAAGTCACCGAGGCGGTGAAAGCGTCGATTGCTTGGATATGCGCTTCTCCTACTTCGTGATGCCAACGCCTTCGCTGGTCTGCCATTGATTCTTTGATACCACCCTTTTACTCGCAGACGAGGGACTTTGTAGTGGGTTGTCTTTGGTTACTTTGTTCACGTACGAAATCAAGCATCTTTGTGTATCGATCCCCGTCCAACGTCGTGAGTGCACCACCTCGGCGAGTTCGGCCGGTACGTATGACCCTTGGACACATTGTCGGATGCAACCGGTCAGTCTTTCCCAAGATCTGCTCTCGGAATTGCTCAGAGACTGCCTTCAGTCAAGCGGAAAACTCACATACAAAGTAGGACACCCAACCATCCACCGATATTTCCAGACCATGGCCACCAACATCACTTTTCACGAGGGTAATGTACATCCATCCATCCCCGACCTGGGTGCCCGGAAGACTGACGATCGTTAGGCTCTGTTAACACCGATGAGCGAGTCCAGCTACTCAACCAAAAAGGTGTCACGATCTGGCTAACTGGACTAAGCGGGAGCGGCAAGGTTAGTGGGACCTTCCTTTCATCCAACTCTCCTCCGCTGATCCCGATCTGTGGTCCAGTCTACCATTGCTTGTGCCCTCGAGCAGCATCTTTTGCACAAACGTAAATTTTCCTACCGCCTCGACGGGGACAACGTTCGCTTTGGACTGAACAAGGATCTTGGTTTCGACGACAAGTCCCGAGTCGAAAATATCAGACGGATCGGAGAGGTGCGAAGGAAATCGGCTAATATAATCTAACAGATCAAACCATTTCCCAAGGTCTCAAAGCTATTTGCAGACGCAGGCTGCATTGCGATCACTGCGTTCATATCCCCTTACCACATGGATCGGGAAATCGCTCGCGAACTCCATCACAAGGCTAATCTGTCCTTTGTAGAGGTCTTCATCGATGCTCCTCTCGCAGTTGTAGAGAGGCGTGATCCCAAAGGGTTGTACAAGAAAGCACGTGCCGAAGAGATCAAAGGTGAGCCGATTTACCGTCGCACCAACACGAGCGTCATCTCCGGACATCAGATTTCACTGGGATATCCGCACCATACGAAGCCCCAGAGCACCCTGAAATTCACATCAGAACCGATCAATGTGACGTGAAAAAGGCAGTAGAGGTTATTATGGGGTATCTGGACGCGCACAACTATATCTGAGGTCGCCGTAGATAATCCGGATAGATGAGTGCCCACTAGGATATTGCAGGGTATGGAAATATAGTCCGTGGGTGCCAGTAGATGATTAGCAAGACGATGCATGAAGTACGAGGATTCCCAGACCAGTGTTTTCAAGAAAGTTCCAGCAATGCTGGTCCATGCCTTGGCTGAGTGTGGGTATCGGTTTCTGTGTTACCAATTGCGCTGAAGGATGCTTGCTCTGTTGGCGTCTCCTCCTGCTCTTCCGCTATTATATCCCCACCGGACTGCTCTAGCATGTTCGCGAAACCAACTTCAACGACGGAAAACCATCTCGTGAGATCATCTACCGTCCGAGCGAGATGAGAATTCGTGGCGTCTTGTGATTCCGTGAGAGATACCAAGTCAAGCGGCTGGATAGGTGGGCCAAGGGTGGACTCCACAGGCACCGATGTCAGTGAAAGTGACGTAGTGTGGGTGAATCTTGGGAAACCAGACGTCCCCCGCCTGTCAATGCGGGAGGGGGAACTACTTCTGGTGTTGGGGAGTGATATTGTCGATGCATTCGCGTCTGGTCGAATACCCAGGTTACGTGAAGCGAGTGGTGTAGGCGAAGAGATGTTGAGTTGAGAGGCTGGAGCGATGGTCGATGGGGATGGGAGAACTAAATCGGTCATTCCTACTTGATGCTCCAGTGTGAGGAAAGGAACCTGGTGGGATTAACGAAAGGTTAGGCAGAAAAGAAACGAAATCAGCCTTACCTTCACTGAGTCCTTTTTCCCTGGCAGGACGAGGCTTTTCGTGGAATTAGTTCCATCGCTTCCTTTACTGGAAGAACTACCACTCCGATCTCGTGAAACGAATGGCCTCACGGGAGGCATGAGCGGTGATGCTGGCGTACTTTCCATTACGGCAACTGAAGCTTGGCGAATAAGACTGTGTTTCCTTCCGAGGGAAACTTCAGGAGAACTCTCGGCAAGAGGGGAGCCTACATCGGCTGTATTGGCAGATCGTGATCTGGTAACTGGTGAAGGACTCGAAAGAGGGAGGCGAGGAGGGGGTAACAAAGGAACAGCCTCCTGTGAATGACGAGACCTATGAGTTGGGAAGGAAAATTCATTGTATTTGGCTAGCTGGAAATCTTCTACCCTTTCAGAAAGCACAACATTCTTCGTACCAGCGAATTCCCGTGGCGGTGACAAAGAACGTGGTACACCCGGAGGCGTGACTGTTGGTGTAGTTGTCGATTGAGGGAGTAGGAACTGTGATTTGAGAGTGTCATTTTGCGCAGTATTGTCGTCAAAGAGGCCGCGCAAAGAGGTCGGTAAGCGGGTTGGTGCAGGGCGTACTGTGGAGGCCATGGAATGTGTGTGTACGGAACTTAGGAGGTCACTATCGTCATCCTCGCTTGGCGCATTCATGAGCGAATTAAGCCTGATGGTGTCAAACTGCCAGAGGTTATCGTCCTCTTCAGTGATCTTTTGTAAACTGAAAAGTATGAGTAGAATTCACCCCATGTCACGAGCAAATCTCACTCTTTCCTTTCCTCGCTCTCCCAGTCGAGAGGTTCTGCGATACTGGCTCTGGATCCCCCACTTTGAACCCAGGCATCGTATCTGAGGATCAGTTCCTTGAGCAGGGAAATATTTACTTTTGAGGCGGACTTGATCCACTTTGTCTTTGCGAGCTCATCCGCAGAAAGGCGCTGGCAGGGATATTAATAGGCCTAATTAATCATAATTCCTATGCACACACATCGTTGGGTGATTCTCGGAGGCAATGAGAAACGAAGTCCTTCATGTCCTTGCTCCCGTCTCCATCAGCCAATCTGGGAGGCTTGACTTTGGCAATGAGTTGCATAACTTTGATCGCATCCCTCAAGTCGGAGTGTGGAGGGGCGCCTTTGGCCATCTCATACACCATGATACCCAAGCTCCAAATATCCGCCTTGCTGTCATACACTGGTGTTGGCTGGGCCACCTCTGGGGCCATCCAATTAGGGGTACCCATGAGCGTGTTTCGCTTGCTTGTCGTTGTAGCAGATAATGCGGAGACACCGAAATCGCAGATCATGACTTTACCCGTTGCAGTGACGAGGATGTTAGCGGCTTTGATGTCACGGTGAATGATTGCAGACCTATGGAGGTAGGCAAGTCCGACGAGAACTTCGCGAGTGATGACGACGATGAAGCGTTCTTCAAGTACGCCATCCTTGGAGGTTTGCATGAGGGTACGAACACTGCCCCCTTGTGCAAACTCCATTGCGATCCAGACACGTGGGCCATCTAAAAAGCAACCATAGTATTTGGTGACATTGGGGGCGTCGCGAAGCTGGGTTAGAAGTGCTACTTCGCGCTGGATCGCCTCGACGTCGTCATCCGCTGTGTCAAGGTTGATGATCTTGAGCGCCACGATATTGCCCGTAGGTAAATGGACACCCTTGTGTACGGAGCCATAGGAACCCTTTCCGACAGTTTCGAGACGCCGGAAGAGCTGGTGGACGGAAGGCTGTGCCATGCCCATGAAAGCCCAGCTGGTCGAAGGGATCGGCGAGGAATGGCTGGTGGTAGTAGCTGAAAGAGAGCTGAGCGGGCGATGTTATCAGCACGACGCTCATCAACCGTTTACGTTGTCGTCCATAGGCAGTGAAGGGGGGCGTAGCGTGGGAATTTCACACTCAACACCTTGCTCGAATGCTAGCGACCGGTTTATTTTCCTCGTTCGTCAGAGCAGCTCGGACAGTCCACCCCACCTGGTTTGCCGGGGCCAGGATAGCCGGCACGCTGAGATGGATGCTGCCGCTTCGCCTCGCCGATACGACTAGCGTTCGCTTTGCCTCGCGCGGCACAGAGTACCAACCCTCGCAACGAGTGAGGAAAAGGAGATATGGCTTTCTCGCGAGGAAAAAGACACCGGCCGGGCGTAGAGTCCTCCAGCGTCGTCGTGCAAAGGGGCGGAGGTTTCTTAGCCATTGACCGGTCTACGGTACGTCTCTGATCGAGAGCCATTCGGTTGTCGTGTTGAGGGAAACTACAGGTGCGCGGGGGTGTTGAGGGACTCCTCACAGTGGGTCGGATATGGTTGTCCATGATGACTTGGTGTACGGTACAGCTCTGAACATCAGCTTGTCTTGAATGGCTCTCTGGCAGTGTCGTCAGTGTGTTTAGTCTGTGTACTGGAACTCTAGTAGAAAAGGCAATCGACCCCTCGCCAACGTCCTTACTTGTGGTCTCGTCTCTTGTCGAGTCCCCGCCATTCCAACCCAATCATCAAGGCGATGGACTTTACTGTCGACCCAGTCCAATCAGTTCCGCGCGAGTTTCTCGCAGTGGTTCTTGCTGGCTTTGGCAACGAGTGAATCTACCGGCCCATCACTATGGTCTCGTCCAGTACTTACTGTCCACAGGCTCCTTCCCCTGACGGGTGACGTCGGCGACGAGCCTTTTCCAAAGGCATTGCTTCCCATCTCCAACAAGCCCATGGTCGACTATGTCCTCTCCTGGGTCGAGCAGTCTGGGATCAAAGGTACGACCCGTTCTGATACAGTCAACTCATTTCATAGATCGGACTCCCAGATGTCCTCTTTATCTGTCCCTCCTCTCATCGCCCCTCTATATCACACTATATTCATTCCGAATCTCCCATATCCTCTTCATCATTACACGTCGATATCCAGTCGTTCGACGAGACGCAGGATCTAAGCGTTGGAACTTGCTCCATTCTTAGGCATTTCTCTAGCCGCATTCAAGAAGACTTTGTTTTACTTCCCTGCGACTTTATTCCTCCCCCGGCACTTCCTCTCTCAAAACTTCTAAATAAATTTCGCTCCGAAGTCACTTCCGATGGTGCAATCGCCATCAGTTGCTGGTTTGAATCACCCAAGTCAGAAAAGTCTGCGGCCCCCGACGAGTGGGGCTCCGGCTCACAACCTTGTCCGATTGTCTGGGACAACTCTACTGACACGTTGTTGTACATCGATACCCTTGATAACACAGACAAGAATCCAGAGGAGCTCGAGTTGAGGATGAGCTTGCTCTCGCGGCATCCTCGCGTAAAGCTTTCATCCCAACTTCAGGACTCTCGCGTCTATGTTTGTAAACGTGAAGTACTCGATGCTTTGCAACGAAAGACCGAATTGGATTCCCTGGGTGAGGACTTTCTCCCCTGGTTGTGCAAAGTGCACTACCAGGCGACAAAGCGTTCCAAGTATGGGCGAGGTACGGGAATTTCGCCGACTGATCTCGGGGCTACTTAATGGTTCCCTCATAGTGCTCGGTCCACTTTCTGACTTTGCGGCTCGTACTTTATCAATGAGTCATTCCACTCTCCACACCGTCAGCACTACAAGGACCAAAGTATCAGCATCCCGCCGTTCAGCTACATCCTCACCAGTCCAACCAGGTCGGGAACTGGCGTATTCGGTGCCACCCAGCCCTGCAGGTTCCGATAACGTCCATATGGAGACAAGCAGCCTCAGAGTCTGTGTCATTATCCACCGAGAGGAAGAGGGTTATTGTGTTCGGGCCAATAATTTACTTGCCTATTTAGAGGCAAACAGACACGTAAGTACACCAACGTACCTATTTGTTCGTCTTGATTCACCCTCATGCATGTAGTTTATGAATGGCACATCTTATACCTTGCCCGTTAACCCACAGAAAAGAGCCCTCATAGATGCGAAAGCATCCATCTCATCAGATTCGACGGTCGGTGACTTCACCAAAGTGGATGAGAAGACGACGATCAAAAGGTCTGTCATCGGAAAACATTGCATCATCGGAAAAATGGCAAAAATCGTTGGTTGCGTGCTGCTCGACCACTGCGTAGTCTCGGACGGGTGAGCAGGGGACTCGATCCCTTCATTCCACCTACCAAACATTTAATACAGGGCAAAAGTTGAGGGTTCAATTCTCGGTAGGAATACGCGAGTCGGGAGCAAGGCTGAACTAGTACGGTGTGTCACGCAAGGCGGGTATGAGGTGAAAGACAATGGTGAAATCTCATTAGTACCTGTGTATTTATTGTTCTCACCCATGAACCTCTCCAGAAAGTTACCGAAACGAGAAGCTCGATGTCTCCGACTGGGGAGCGGAAAACGAGGATCCAATTGAGAACGACATAAGTGGGGACGAAGACGAAAATGACGAATAAAACCACTAATGCTCGCCTAGTGGCAGAAACGAGATATCTAGATGTTAATAATATTGGGCTACCGTACGCGTTGTGGCAATTGTTCCGCCATTTGGTTCCCAAGACCTTGTGCAAACCGAGAACCACGACCACGGGCACCACCTATCGGGAACGTCATTCAACGGGTCTGCACAAATCACGAGATCAAATCATACCGCGTAAGCCACCTCTAGTTCTATCCCCTCTACCCCGACGCTCTTGGGTCTGTTCACCTCGTTTCTCGCCTTTTGTTTCTCCTCTATCTCCCCACCCACCGACGCTGCCGAACTTCGCATCCAATGTCTTTTCGTTCTGTTCTACCATACTGCTAACTTTTTCGGCGATGACCTGGGCAAGCTGTTGCGGGCGTGAAAGTTCAATACGATGGAACACGATAACGCCAGTGGACTGGTCCAAGGATGCGGACAGTTCCTCGTTCCAAATCATCTTTGAAATTATGGATGTTACTGTCCTAAGTGGCAATGAGAAAGTTCGCGAAAGAAGGGAAAGAGAGAGTGTGGAGTATAGTGGAGCATATGTGAACAGATATGTCCGAAGGCCCTGCTCTTGAATACGCCTAAGGACAATCACTTAATCTTTATGTCGTCGAATGGAACAGTAAAGACCCACTTGGCAAGCATCTCTTTCACGGAGGCGGACTCTGGCATAAGGCTCCATATTTTAATGCTCTGAATGAGGTCACGGCACTTTTCCCATTCGCCATCTTGTAATGCCTTGCTGGCTTGCATTATGTGGTCACGTGTGCTCTCAGGCGGGCCGGTAAAAACTTGGCGATCCGCGAAATCCAATAGACGGCGGAAAGGCTTCGAAATCACCTTCCTCTTCTGCTCTTCCGAGTCAACAGATGCGAGCAAAGGGATCTCCACCAGCATGCTCGACACAAGGAACGCAGCTTCCAGGAGTTCTGTGTTGATGTGCATATGGAAGGGAAGCTGCCTCGCTCGCTCAGCTCGTTCTTGTTCGGGAGTGAGTTGTGTTTGGAACCGCTGTTGGTGGACACCCTGGGCTAGAAGCTCCTTGACACGCTGCGTTGCAAAAATATCCTGAAGCATCGCTTGCGATTCCTTGATTAAACCACAGCGGAAGGCACACAAACCAAGCTGGACGACAGTACGATTATAGAGTATTTGTGTGGCCACATCAGCAGAGTGAATCGACTCTTGAAGGTGCGACATCAGCAGCATGTCACGGGCAGTGTAGAAATCATTATGGAGAGCGTGATGGTAAATGTGGCTTAGTATGGCCCTAGTGCGCAGCAACGAATTATCGGCTTTGTAAAGGTGGACGCACAGAGCATGGATTAGGCTCGACGTCGTGTAAGAGGACGATAATGTAACGCTGGGAGAGACTTCCGAAGTTACGAGAGTGGATTCAAGAGCGCTGACAACTGCGTCTGGCTTGAGGAGGGATGGGTAAGATGGTTTACTGCGGTCATTGGCATCGTACCTTGGAGTAGATGTGCTCAAGGCGTCGCATAATCACTCGTGCGAGCGGCTCTGGCTGCCGGGAGCTCTGGTAAAACGCTTGTGCGCGACATATCGTCCGGTAGAGTACCTTCTCATCTTTGAGACGGTCCACGTACTCCGTGCCGTGGGGATCGATATTTTGCAGACTCTTGGTAAACTCATCATCAAGACGATCTACAAAGCTAATGATGCTACCTCTGATACGGACGACACCGTCCGGCTCGGTATCAGGGGTGCGTTCTAGGAGTTCATCATAGTCATTTGTATTCTCCTGTACTGAATATGACGAATCTTGGGCAACAATTGAGATAAGTCTGTCGACTTCGCGCTCGGCCGCCAGCCATAGGTCTATCGGCATGTAAGACGTCATCGATGAGTTATAATCAAACCGGGAAGAAACCAGAGCCAGAAGGACACGGATGCGCTGGTATGGTGTAACAGCGACTTCTAGCAATTTCTCAAGAATGCGCATCTGTTCCCCTCGATCCGTGTTCTAAAGCAATCATGAGTTACAACGTAATCAACGACCAGACTCCGCCAACCTTTTTTCCTCTGGCTTCATGCACAATTTTGAGGGTCTTGAAGATTGCATCCGCAGTAAATTGCATGGCTTTACCACCCTTTCCGACTGTGGTGAACTGGTCCTCCGCTGAAGGGTCTTCCTCTTCGCTACCACTGTCACCAATCTTCTTTGTCCTCCTCGTCATCTTTACAGACGCGGCTTCGAGCGGTCGACTATGCAGATTGTACTCGCGTTCAAAGGCTTCTGGGTCCTACGAGACACTTCAGGAAGGACAACGAATTTCAGTGCATTTCTTACAGCTTGATATTGGGTTATCTCCTTTTCGTACTCCTTCGTCGATTTCTTAACCTTTTGTTTCATGGAGTTCAGCGCACGTGCATTTACTGCATTCATTTTTTTCTTTGCCTCTTTTTCTTTAGCCAAGGCGGCACCCAGGGAGTCTTCGAGGTTACTGAGCGTTTTCAGGAAAAAAGGGGAAATGGGTTCCGCAACGTTGCTTTGGCGCTGCACGAGACGCGATAACTTGTCGAATTCTTGATACTCAGATCAACGTCAGGGGCGGAAAACGGAATGATGACGCGAACCTGCAGATATAGTCGACCAGTCGTTGATTTTGAGGGCGTTATCCATCGCTTTACCAGTGGCCTCGATCTCCTCGAGACGTTTGTTCTTGGAACTTTTGACGATACGCTTCACGTCTTCATCTTCATCGCTCTCCTCGTCCTCGGAGTCACTCCGAAGAAACCTTCCCTTTTTCTTTTGCGTCTCAGGCTCGATCTCTTCCTCAGACTCTTCCTCAGACTCGGAACTACTGGAGTCGCTCTCGGCTGTACGAAGGAATCGAGACATGCCGGTCGGCTTCGCTACTGGCTTTTGGGGAGCCTCTTCGTCGTCACTGGTAAGAAGCTCTTCATCTGATTCATCTGTATCGGAGTCAGAGTCACCAGCTTTTCTGAAGAAACGGGACATAGTTGCGACTGAGATCGTTATCGTGCTGGACTGGAAATTTTGCGTTCTGCAGTGCGTGGGAACACTCAAATCCATTACGTAACCCATGATAAAGATTAAGGTATCCAAATGAGCTCGGAAAATCATACACTACATTAAACATGAGGGAAGAACAGTCTCTGTGGTATCAGGAGCGAGCGAGAATTAGAAAACATCCAATGAATGAGGACACTCGGAGGCCACATGACCGTAGCCTTCACAGTCTACACAATACAGCTCTGTACCTGACCTGGATTTGACCCGCGACAGGGGTGCGGGTGCGTCTTCCTTCAGGAGGTCGCATGTGAAGATGTCGTGACCAGGTCGCTCGCAGATCTCACACACATCTTCGTGCACGCCAGAGTGCAAGTCATTGTCGCTGCTTAGCACCGTCGATGCACCGGACGCCCGGCGTCCTAGGTCAGCTGGACCCATGCTATTCCTCGGCAGTTTCTTGGACCGAGAAAGCACCTCTTGTAACCGTTCAACTTCCTGCTCCAATTCATCCTGTATCATGTTAGAGTGAGCATCCGCCGATGCCTCTGATACGTCGACGCACTTCACGGTAGATCTGTAGTGCACTGGTCAGTCGTAGCTCATTCACAAGTCTAATCCTCAAGTCACCTTTGATTCGATCAGCGTCTCAAGCTCACTAATTTCCTTGTTGAGCTGGATTTCTCTTAGATTTGGTTGACTTGACAGGAGTACGATACTCACGTCATGCGTTACTCGAGCTGTCTTCATCTCTGCTTCCGCAAGTCGCTTCCTTAGCAGATCAAGTTCCCCCTGCGATACGTAAGGCCGCGAATAATTACGATCAAGGTCACAACTCGCCTCATACTTCGTCTGAAGGTCAATGGAGAGAACTGAAGAGTGGTCGCCAACATCAAGAGCAGCTTCTTGTTTTAAGAGGTTCTGCTCAACGTTATCTTCGAGGATCTTAAGTTCCTAGCCCCAGCATGAAAATGGACAATCTAGTGACGAATAGCAACACACCTGTCGCAGTTGATCGGTCTCAGATATTAGAAGTCTGTTTTCTGCCTCTAACAACTTGTCGCGCTGAGTGACGGCTAGTATCTCTTTCTGCAGTTCTTGAACAATGTGCCTACAAATCTTTTCAGTGCATATAACAGTTTGTATTCAGACATCCGTACTTGAGGCCCTTGATCTCTTCTGATTCATGCTTAGACGGTGGCATGGAGTGCTCAGGTAGATCATTTACTGGCATCTCGCGGTTCAGTCTCTTACGGAGGTTATCCAGCTCCGCCGATCGCTCATCCAATGCCGTGCGCAATGACTGTACCTCGGCTTGTTCATGTTCGAGCGTCGAGCGCCACTGTGCATCCTACAATGGAGAATAAATCAAAAGTCACAAAGAAATGACGCCACTGACTTCTGTACTGTTAGTCTTCACGTCCGGTCGTAAAGCTAACCGCGAGAGCTCAAGCTCGTCCTTCAGTTCCCGGATCTCATCCATCAACCGAGCACGCTCTATGGCAACCTGGCGGGACATCCCAGTAACTCTCAAGGACACGCCATCGGCACCCATATCAACTGACTTTGGGGAAGATCAGCGGTAAAATGAGGACAACGGTACCTACATACGGCGGCATCCGTGCGTAGCACCTCGATTTCAGCTCTCGCATTCTCTAGTGCGAGAGTACACTCTCTCAGTGCCTCCTCAACTTCTTCGATGCGACTCTTAGCTAATGCTTCCGCTTTTGCAACCTGTTCTACGGTCTTGCGACCTTCAGTCAAGTCATTTCGCATAGATTCCTCCTTCTCCTTGAACCTTTTCATTCTCTCCCTCAGAGTAGCCTCTTCCCTTTCTGCTGCAGCTCGAGCATCTTCGAGGGTATCTTCCATCACGGAAAGTTTCCTCTGAAGGTGTTGAACCTGCTCTCGAAGCGTCTCGTTGTCGATTTCTATAGCCGAAGCAGCGCGCTGTGCCGCAAGTCCGGGTGAGGGCGGACTCGCTACTTTCTTCACCTGATCTTCGAGTGCAATGACCCTATCCTCCATCTCATACTGTCTTGAGTCCGCCGCGCTGAGTCGTTCTTCGTAGAGAGCAATCGTTTCCTAACAAACTGTAGGATTGGAACAAATAACAGAGGCTCAAAGCCTCTCACCTGTCCTGCTTGACGAAGTTCATCAATCTGTGATCCTAGCTCTTTTCGCTCTGCCTCGAGTTCATTTGAGACCTTCTCGAGCCGCGCCTCTAAAAGGCTGATCTCCGCATTCTTGGCCTTCAAAAGGGTATTGCTTTCGAGCTCCGCGCCCTCCTTAGCCTCAATAGCCCCTTTAAGACTTCTGACCAACGCTTCGCTACTATCGAGTTTGGCCTGCACATCATTTAGGCGTGCTTCATTTTCCGCCATGGCACGTTCTAAATTTACTGCAGTCTGCGCATTTGAGCGTTCGAGAGATTCTAACTTGGAGTCCTTTTCACTTAACTTCCGCTCCATGAGGTGCAACTCCTTTTCCGCCTCCGCTAGGGTGGTAAGAGCGGAGTCGTGGTCCTTCTCCATAGCCTGGCGTTGTTCAAGATCTGAACGAAGGGATGAGACCATCCCCTGCAATGATGTTCTTTCCAGCTGAAGCATCTCTATCTGTATTTTGAGAGTGGATATCGTAGATTCATAATCAGCAGCAGCGTTGGCACCGGCAGTAGACTGGTTATGAGCGGGAGATGAGGTGGGAGCATCACCAGGTTCAGAAACAGTCGAGTTGCTTAATAGTTGATTTATTCTGTCCTGCAAGGCCAGACTGGATGCGGTAAGGTCCAAGGAGGAGGATGGACGGTTGCCCTCAATGTGGTCGTCCCGCGTGTGGTCGTCATTGAAGGGGTAAGTGGAGCCAACGGATGTTGGCCGGACTGGAGATGCAGGCGGCGGCATGGCAACAGCACTAGGTATCCTAGGTCTAGGCGTGTTGAGGGTGACTCTGGGTTTGTGCCCAGACACGAGTGAACCGTTCAGGGAGATGGGAGCCTTCGTTGCACCGGCTTTCGGAGTGGTAAAAGGGGAATCGGATGATCGTGTCCTACCATCTACACTCAAAGAAGTACGAGAAGGAGAAGATGGTGCTTTGAGGAAATAGTTGGTTTGAGTGGGCTCTGAGCGCGAGTTCAGTTGCTTGGCTGTTAAACCGATGTATTTAGAAGCTCGGGAGCCAGAAGTAATCTGACTCTCCAAGGCAGGCAGGGCTTGGGATTGGGACTTTCCAAGACCGGTGACAGGCTTAGACTTTCGCGCGGCCGGTGTGGTAGCTGGTGTGATACGACCAGACGTTCCGGATGGATTCGTCCTACTGCCATATGGTGTGACTCTTCCATACGAAGCAGAAGGAGTGACGCGTCCAGCGCCGATGGTAAAGGGAGCGGAAGGAGTTGCTCGACCGGAAAGTGAAGGTGCCCCACGATCGCCACGAGAGGATGTAACAGATAGTGGTCGACAATTTGGACCTACGGTGGGGGAAGAGAGTTTCGTGGCAGCCACAAACACTCCACAACCTGGAGGACACGCGAAATATCGTTTTCTGTATGACGGCGTTAGCGAATAAGGGGACGCGGAGCACAACGGGCCCGCGGATAAGAGGACATGCGATATGAATCGAAAGCAACAGCTTGATTTTGTTGACCGAGATGCGTAAGACTTACCCGTTAACGGACCCATCGTTCTTTCCCTTTCCAGCAAACCCTCCGCTGAGCTCGACACCAGCCCAGAGGCCGGGCTTCCCGTCTATCTCTCCAACATACTTCAAAGTCCCTTCATAACCAAGGGATTCGATCCTAACGTCGTCGCCAACCTCAAAGGTTCTGCCAGTACGACTGACACTTCGCGGGACAGCGTTTGATTGCCGACTTGGAGGACGTGCGGTCGGGGTTTTGGCACGCGGTGGGGGTGCGGACGTGAGAGAGGGCCGGCTGGTGACAGACCGCCTTCCAGACTGGATGGTAGAGAAAGTAGATTTGGGAGAGGACGAGGACGAGGAGGGATTGTGGGTTAAACTGGCACGATGTTGTGCGGGATCATTGGCCTTGATAGCATCCGCGAATGCACGAAAAGCGTAGTCATCGGCGCTGGGGTCGGATTGGAGCTGGGTATTGGCGTTGGATGCAGACCGAAGTCTGCCCGGAGCGAGGACACCAGTTGCCATCTTCCCGGGGGTGGGGATGCTCGACATTCTTAATTTCCCCGGGGTAGCCGACATCATGAGCAGCGATCGTGAACAGACCCAATCAAACACTTATGGTGGCGACTATGCTCTGCTCATCACGTGACGAAAAGAAATGCATTACAGAAAGAAAAAAAAAACACAAAGCTAACTAGCCACGCTTCTTCGATACACCGACGGTCTTCCCGCGACGACCTTGTGTCATATGAGCGACATCCCGTCGTGATGCCATTGTCTACTCACCGGTGGTTTTTGTGTGCTGTCCACGTACCCTCAATCCCCAGAAATGTCTTAGACCACGATGTGCCCGAATCTTTTTCAATCGCTCCAAATCATCCCGCAACTTCGAGTCGACCGCGTTCGACAGGATCTGATAGTCTCTGCCATCGACAATGTCCTTCTGTCTATTCAGGAACCAGGCAGGAATTTTGAACTGCGTAGGGTTTTGGATGATGGTCACAAGACGCTCGAGTTCGTCCGAGTTGAGCTCTCCAGCCCTGGGTGACACTGAGAAACATGAACTGGGGTTCACCAATGAACTTACCGTTTGTTGAGGTCCACATCGGCCTTCTTGCACACAAGATTCGCATACCGACGTCCAACACCCTTGATTTCAGTCAGGGCATACATAATCTTGCGCTTGCCATCAACATTGGTGTTCAACAGACGCAGAATGTGCTTAACAAAGTTATGAGCTTAGGATACGAAGACCAGAGAGGAGGATAGCACCTGAAATTGCTGGTGGGGTTCAGGGACAACGAGAGACATGACGGAGGTGCCTAGTCAAGATGTGGTCAGCCTCACACCCAAACCTAGCATGATGCATCCAGCAGCAAAGCAGATTTCCGTCTCAATCATGGCACTCTTTGGAGCTACATCTCCACTCCCAACGCCTCCTGTGTGTCGAAAATGCTCTCACCTTGGTCGAACCAATCGACAATCTCAGGGATGTCGCTAACGTCGTCGGGGCAGCACCGTGAGGCTCATTGCGCGGAGTCTCAATATTCCGGCAACCACCGGGAAATCGTCACGTGCTCAGTGGCACTGTGGACATGTCCGAGACGCACCAACTCTTGCGCCTGGCTGAGATTTCAAGCTACATGAGACTCAACGCTCATCTCCTCTTCCCATATTTTATCCATCCATCCGCTCAATGCCAATAACGACGGTGAGGGAAGTTCAACTATGGCTCATAGAAAGTCCTTGACTTTTTCTAGTGCGATTCGCCAGAAACCCTTAAAGCAGAGATTGATTTAGTCCGGAAGAAAGTCGCCCTCGATGAAACTGAAGACACATGGGACACAATCGCGCAGGGAACTCTACAGCTAACACGCCTCTGTAACAATGGTGGCTGCGAATTCCCCTCTGAAATGGTCGTTGGCATTCGTTCGATATCCAGGCCGTTAAACAATGCTTTGAGTTCTGAACGCAGTAGACTTTCAGGCGCCGCAATCGAATTCCTCACAGCGTTAGCTATCGGACTAGGCTCGTCATTTGAGCCTTTAGTTTCTCTGTTTGTTCCAACCTTACTGGTCTTGTGCGGTCGGACAAACAAGGTCTTCACCTCGCGTGCTAGGGCGTGCATCCTTGCTATCATTCAGCACACTCGCCTTCCATCTCTCTTACCCCACCTTGCCGAGCTAGTCAACCACAAGTCTGTCTTTCCTCGTTTGACAGCCGCAGAAGGCATGCTGGCTTGTCTCAATTGTTTTAATCCTCCTGACCTGGAAAAAGAGAGCCGGGCCCGTGCTGTGGAGGATTTTATCAAGCTGGCTGCCCGCGACGCCAGTGCAGACGTCCGAAAGGCAAGCAAGGAGGTCTTCAAAGCTTACAAAGCATTGTTACCTGCAAGGGTAGACAGGTAGGCTGACGGTGCTTTACACGTTGTCGAAACTGAAATGCCTTTAAGCTTCATTGCTCCGCTTACCCCCGTGGTAAGGAAATACCTCGATATCCAGGCTGGTCCCCCGGGAATTCATGGCGGGTCGGCTCATACAGGGCAAAAGCAAACTAGCAGACCCTCCAGCCGCGCAAACAACAAAGTGACAGAAGTGGGGCAACGACCTGCAAGCTCAACACTTTCCAAACCTCCCACTCGCCCGACCATGGATGAAAAAGTTCACGACACACGGCAGTGGCCAGCTTCCCGTGGCGTTCCTATCGCAGCTGATACCCGTGTTCCTCGGGAAAGAACCACGTCCCAGGTGCGACGTAACCCTCCTCAACTTCGAGGGTTCCATATCAGTGGGCAGTCATCTAGCGCTGCGCAGCGTTGTGCCGTGCCGACATCTGCGCCTGTTCGTCAAGCTGTGCAGCATCTTCAGCCGGGTACTGCTAGAGCCCTGCCAGTTCCGAGTGCACCCTCGACTGGAGGTCCTCAGCGTCCTCCACCTGGGCAAATGAAAATCAACCCAACTTCCGATCGACTTAAAGTGACTGGGAATGGCGCCAAAAGGGTCCCGCTTCCACCTGTACCTATGAACGAGCACACCAGTGGACAGGTGCCTGCATCTGCGAGCTTGGCAGATCGGGCAGGAAGCACTGTCGATCAACCTTGCTCCAAGCTTCCTAGACGCAATGCTGAGGCAATGGCGTCCGAAAAGTTGACAACTGGTCGCAAAGTCCTTGAAGGTGCTCGATCGGTTGCATCCTCTACCAAACTAGCCAATGGATCGGCTCCGGCTGGCCCAACGGCAATTCAACGTGCTCATAAATCATCAACGAACGGTGGAATGGGCAATCCCCGCAGGATAGCACCTGAACGGCGTCCCATAGGTAATGTAAAGAAGAAGACTACTACGCGTCCTCTGGTCAAGACTGAGCGGGAGGTGACATCCCCGACGCTTATACCCCTGCCATCCGGCCCGTCGGCACCGCCTACAGAAATACCCTTGCCCCCGTCGCCAGACTGCACGCCGCGTCCTATTGATTCAGAAGCTCAGGACCAACCCACTCTACGCACGCTGTCGGGCTCCACTGATCCATCTGGGAATCAGCTGAGACTTGCGGAACCTTGTCAGGAACAGGACGACACGGATTGTCCCAGTACGCCTATCACGGCCCTTCTTTCTTCCATCCAACGTGGTTTCCTTTTCACACCGTCCTCTCCGCTTTCGCCACCGCAGAATTATCTTCCAGCTCATGGTGATTTGCAGGAGAAGAGACAAAATGTAACGACAGCGAGCGATGATACCAAGAGCCCCCCAGTAGGGCCTCCATTCTGTATATCACTCGAAGATGACTTTGGTAGAGATGGTTCAGATAGACACGCGCTTCGGGATCTCAATTAACAGTATAAATCTTGTTACGATTGTCAATGCTATCCCATGCACGTTTGATTCCACCTGATTTGACCGCGACGCGTCTCAGGTCTTTGGCGTGTGTTGCGTGAGAACTGAGGGCGTTTATTAGCGGTGGTCCATTGAGCACGCGTTCTAAACCGCCTATCTTCGCTCCGTCTCGTTTACAGCCAGAGTCGGTCAATAGCAACGTGGTGGTTAGTGATACCAAACCCCTGCTTCTCGACGTCATGGCCACTGCCCCCAACCGTCGTCCTCTTGTTGCCCGCCAACATCTTCAGCAACTAATTGGGAACTCGCCTCAAAAACCTCGAACTCCTCCAGCATCTGTCAAGCGGCCACGCTCCCCAGAGCCCGTTGGGGACGCGCTTGCGATTCATACAAGTGCAAAGCGCGTGAAGGCGGCTCTTGTAGAAGCAATCACTATAGCTTTACCAGACGAGGACCGCAGGGACAAGGAGCAGAGGCGGCAGGCACGCGAAGCAGCCAAGAATGAGTTTCGCGTCAAATACACACGGGCGTTCCCTTCCTGGGTGTTTTATTTCGACCTAGACCAACTCGATCCCGACACTACGGCCCTAAGAAACACACTGGTGTCCAGGGTTACTCAACTCGGTGCTGTATGTCGATGTAGCTACTCCTTCTCCTTTTGCTGACGACTGGTTACGTCTAAACAGCATGTCGAAGACTTCTTCTCGAACGAGATCACCCATTTCATCACCAATCAAGCGATAACTGCTGGAGATCCCTACTCAAACAAGGAGAATGCTCGCAACCTACGTTGCGCGGTGGCGCGTACCGGAGTCGCGTTGCTCAAGAGCCCAATAAAGTTCAAAGGACGGTGAGACCAGATGCACTGGAACTGGTGATTATCGCTCACAGACATGTCCACATAGCGTCCCCGAGGAAAGTAATATGCAGAATTTTAGTCTTGTTGAGAAAGCCCAAGCATTTGATATGAAGATTTGGAACACCGTCAAGTTAGATAGTATATTGGAGCGGTGCGGTATACCTGCATCCACAACCGCCAAGGACCCGTCGGGAGCCCAGTCAAATTCCATGGTCGCTGTCAACCGACGAAATCTCACTCGCTTGCTTGCATCGGAACGTCTGCATGGAACCACAGAACGTGATCCCACTCAGAAACGCCACGCCTTCCGTTATTTTTCGAAGTCTAGTTATTTTGTTTTGGTGGAAGACGCAAATCAGGAACTGGCAACTATACACGCTCTAGAATATCCTATCCATAAAGGACGCGATGGCAAAGAGCGTGGGTCATGGCCTGTTCTCTATTGCCACCCACATTCCCGGGGTCCGTTCATCGAATTCGATGAAAAGGAACGACGTCGTTGGGAGAAGACTCGACGTGCTGAAGAGGATAAAGAGACCGAGAGACAACAACGGGCAGCAAGAGAGCTTAGACGGAAAAAGCGGGTTCAAGCACAACTCCTAGCTCACAAAACAGGTGACCTTCGACGTTCTGTGTCGATGAACAATCTGCATCGTCAGGTCGTAAACGCAGGGTTGGAAGATGGCGCCGACTTGGATGCCGAGTTCGCGGATACTCAAACTTCGGCTAATGCATCTGGCTATCTGGCGTCAACCAGTGCTTACATCGCTGCTTCGGGCAACAGTGTCGGGATCACCTCGACAACAGGCACCACGTCTGCAACCGTTGGCGCTCCTCGAGCCCTTGATTTGCCCGCGAACTTGCGCGGACGAATTCAGCAACAGGTTGTCACTTCTCGCAGAGTGTCTGCCTGGGCCAGTGGAAAGGACAACTCAAACCGACAAGTTGGCGCCATGGGACCGCCGGATGGTATTCCTGATCGCCCCGGTGCGCTCCTTAGGAAGAGTCGTAGTACAAATACTCTGAGACTACCTAGGCGCGATGAAGGCAGTAAACCAGGTTATTGTGAGAGCTGTAGGGTAAAGTTCGACGATTTTGAATATGTGAGTCCTTTACGCACGAGTCTTTTATTCCTGCTCAGTGTTTGGCAGCACATTCGAGACCGTAGGCATCGCAAGTTTGCCGGGGATGACTCGAATTATCTTCAGTTGGACTTTGTGCTCAACCGGGTTCAACGCCGTACTCGACAGCAGTACATGGAACAAGAACAACAATACTCGAGCGGAGATGAGCAGCGGACGTGTTCCGAGGATTATCCAATGTGCTCTTCGCCGCCGCTTGTATTCGAAGGGGTCGAAGAGCGAGACGTGTGGGACGGTAGTTTGGACGCTGACGGAGACGATGTTTCGGACGTGTGAAGGGTACCTTGTATGGTTTACGGCCTGTTGGTTAAGTTTGATTTATTTTCCCCACCGACTGTAACGTAGAGAGGACGCAAAGATGATCTGTCGCAGGACACGACAGGGAGACAATACATGGCAGCTTGTGAATACTCCCGATTGGGGATCCGTCCAAAGAGGGGGTGGTGTACGGTTGTCTGTCATCTGTCAAGCTCTCAATCCCACACTATGGCCATCGTTAACGGCCTTGAACGACCCTCGCGTTGTTTGCAACGACCAGCAGGGTCAGCTGGCAGGTGTTCTGCGTCATGAATCTCCAGCCCGGGGGTCATGGGTGAGACATCCTTGAGACGATGCTCCTCGTAGTATGCCTGGGCGACTCGATGCGGACCCAGCAGTCGTATCAGGCATGGCACGGACGTGGCCCGATGTCACCGTCCGTCCGCCAGGCCACCCAACTGCAAACGACCAATACTTGTTGAGAAGGTGCGTATTCGCGACTCCTGCGACTTGGAGTGATGGAGGAGAGACGGCCGAGGTACACGTGTGCCAAAATTGTCGGGGCTGGCGTCACGAGTGCGCCGGCAACCAAACGAACTTGAAACATGGGATCACTGCGACGGGTGTGTGATACGTTGGCATGGCTTTGCTGGCAAGGAACACGACGAGAACGAAGCTCCGCCGGACATGTCGCTCAGCGGGCAGCGCCAGATCGATCGAGGCCGGTCAAAGGGAGCGAGCACGATGGAGAGTCTGGTGATACCGTTGTCATCTCGTTCAAAGTCAGAGTATCAAAGAATGATGCCTGTGAGAGGCGTCTTGTCCCAGCAGTGCACGGCCGCGCTGCCAACAAGAGACCGCGTCCAGGGCAGCCTCACGTTCCTGTGCGGTATAAAACTACACATACTAAATTTGGTATCTGCTTCTTGGACGCTCACCGGCTGAGCTGGTGTTGCAGCACACAGACGTCCCCCATTCAGAGGCGACCCATGTGGATGCCCAAGGAAGAGCGAAAGTGAGTAAAGAGAGAAGGGTGCACTAGGCCTTGGATCCCCCGCACAGACTCCCTGAAAAAGGCCCGGTGCTTTATGGCCCCTAAGCAACTCATAAAAAAAAATCCAGTTCCCCGGTGTCTCACGATAATGTATACGATGTAATTATCGACCGCAAAGCGCTCCTTCTCGGGGGGGCTTGGAGGGTCCCAAGGCGGGGCGTGTGTGCAGTCTCGCGCACGATGGCGTTGCAATGATCAACTACTTTACCAAAAAAGTGTCGTGACTGGTAACGTCACGCCCGTAAGTAGGTTCGTCCAGGCTGGCAGTACAGGATTGCTCTGCCATCCGACGTCGCTGCGTTGTGCTGCCTCACCATTTATCTGCCAACTTGGTCTGCGCAACCGGATTTTCTCGCCTGGTTTATTTGAGCCATCGAGACCCAGCCCTTCGCTATCTGGCGCCACCCATTTCCGCATGTATGTCTCTCTTCCGTCCCACTCGTGCTCTGTGGCCTAAAATTCTCTGTTACCAGTATCGGATATCTAGAGGACGCCGTTAAGATCAGTCGCGCTCATATCCAGGACACTCATAGCATTTTCTACCGCCTACTGAATCACCCCTCCGACGCCAGTGATGTCTGACTCCCCAGAGGAATTGGACTCCGCCGAAGAACTAAACGACGATACCCAACTTACGATACGTATACCAAATCCGAAGGTGTACATGGCTCGTCAGTCGCAGTGGAAAGGTCGGCGAGGGAAACCGCGTTGTGACCATTGTCGCGTGAACAATTTAAAGGTGAGATCGCTTAGTCTAGTTTACGATCCGCATCGTGATCTGGTCTAGTGTGACAGAGTGCTCCCAACTTGCAACCACTGCTCCTGGGCTAATGGCAGGGAGTGCAGGTACACCCCTTTGCCCACTCCAGCACACCGAGGTATTCCCCGATGCGATAGGTGTCGTCTTAGGAACCTTAAGGTGAGTTCCATAGGCAATCCTAGATGCACTTGCATCCTTACTGAGCCCCGCCTAGTGTGACCGTAATCTTCCAGTCTGCAATCACTGTGCAGACGACTCCAAGACTGAATGCAACTACACTCCAAAAAAGCGACACAAGGTCCCCTCGGACCATGGCACTGTTCGGGACAAGCAGACGACGCCTTATGGTGCCAAAACAGCCTCCTTTTTGGTTTCTGATATCCCTTCTAGCGAAGAGCCAGCTGCTCTTCCCCGTAACGGTCATGGAGATTCAAGCGATGGTCATAGTTTCTATGGACAAAATGTCGCATCATCGTCACAGCTCCGCCGTACGAGAGGATCCCTACCCGATGTTTCTCGGCAAGATGATTCGTCACCGCATAACGGCTTCAAGACACCGGAGCCTGGCGGACGTCACGCGGCGCCGAGTTCATCACTTCCTCACCCAGTCCATCGGCAAACAACCACTACCAACAAACTATCTTTCATCTCGCATTCATTCCCCTCCGATCAAGGGGCGGTCGTTACGAAACCTCTGGTAGAGTCCTGGGAGCACCCCTTGTTCGCACCACTTCCCGATGTCATTATCCAGAGAATCTGCAACGTCAATCCCGTCGAGATGCCAAATAGGGCGCTCTTCGAGGAAAATTTTGCACGCTTCTTGGATGGTTTACCCCCCGAGTTATTAGAGACAGCAGCACTCACCCCAGAGGTCTACGCAGACATCTGTCGCTCTTTGGTGGAAAATGATGCTGAGAATCTCTCAGACCGCTTGAAAATGTGGGTCTCTTTTCATCACGTTCGGTTGGGGTCGGAGAAATATCACCTTTTACTACTTCCCCGAGATGCATTTTTCCATCTCGCAGCCTCTGAGGAGGAGAAGCTACGGAGAGATTACATGAGCCACATTGATAATCACTCCCACACTTCGTCCGTTGTCTCTGCCAAGCCCGATATTACCGGCCATGACCTTGCTGGGTTTGAGTGGACAAGAGCGTTCGACAGGATCCCTGTGCGCAACCAAATATACGACATACTTGTCTATGCACACCGTACACATGGTTCCTCTGCATCCATGGTTTTTGAAACGCGACGCATCGGCATGGTAAGTTTGCCGGTTCTGTGAGTTTAGTTCTACTGAGTAGTGTCTTAGGCTACAATCACTTGGCCGATGATCGAGTTGTTCATCCAACTGTGCCCGCTGTGCAGTCTACGGAACAAGACTGGCCCCTCACATTCCGTCAAAGCTGGCCCTCCGCGTAGTGTCGGCGACGAGAGCATCAGGCATTAGACATGGCAAGGAGACCACAGAATCGGTGACTTTGCGTATGATTGTCCCGAGACATGACAGAGTGTCATGATCTATCTGAATTCGCTTTTTTTTCTACTGTTCATCTCTACACGACATATCTATTGTGACTCTAACATCGGCTACGATCTCCAACACTACGTATCTAAAACAGTCTGTGATTCAAGGACAATGTGATAGGAAAAGGAGGGAGCCAAGTGCCGATACATCTCTATCTGTATGTGTAGTTGAGAGTCAAAAACGCTGAACCAGAACAGTGACGTCGTCTATCCATTTGTCGTCCATCTCTAGAGTCAGATTTCGTGATGCAAGGTCAATGTCATCCCCACCGATAGCGTCGCGTAGCAAGTCGAAAGCGAGGTTCCTTGGCACGCCTTGCTCCCTCCGCTTTCTGAGGGAGCTGCCTACGATGCGAATCCACCTCTTCGCCAATTCACTCTCCGAGGGTATCGAGTCCATGCTATCATAAAGATCTAGGAGTCCGTCGGAGCACAAGATAAGGAAGCGTTCCTGTCTGTCGGTCGTCGTGTCGAACACCAAGTGGTGCACGTCTGGTGTGTCCGAGATATATGGGGGTGTCAAAATAAGACCCGCATAGTGTTTCACCAGCGGGGGTGTCATCCAGTCGGACATGTACTCTCCAAAGACTCGGCGCGTGTACACAGATGGGATCTTCAACCATGTATCCCCTACGGCTGTGTTTCAGGAAAAAGAAAAAGGACACACACAGGGTCAGACAATTTCAGAAAAAGGAAAAAAAAAGAACACGTTCCTACGGAACTTACCGCGTGTGGGTGCAAGATAACCGATGACCCTGTTGTCTGCGACACATGAGTGTTCTCCTGGGTGTTCGCGCATGATGCGCTGGCGTTCCAACGGGTTATTGCCGTTGTGCAGGGCGTTTACAGCGAACCCCGACCATTCACCAGATGCCAATTTTCTGCCAAGCACTGTCGTCGTCAAGATGAGAGGCGGACGGGTTCCCTCGAGGGTGACGGCTTCATACCTGCCTGAGAGTCCCCCAAGTTTATGACCCATAGATTCCTTTTTAATGGGTCTAGCAGCGAAAAGATGACCGTGGCACCTTGTGTGCATCGCGCAGAGATTTTTTCCCACTTGGATTTGTGCCGTTGGATGTACTCTCTGAGCTGGTCAGGGCTGAGTTTGCAAAGCCAATCGCGTGGCAGAAAATCAAAGAGATCCGAGCGGATCGAGTCATCTAGACGTGTGACTGCATTTGTCAGGGCCTCTGAGATCTGCTCCGAATTAGGGGCCGCCGTATCCGCGGAACTATTGAGGAGTGCCTGAAGTGACATTCTAATCATGGAAGGAAGTCGCTTGCAGACCAAGTTCACCGTATCATGCCCGCAGTGACCTATCAACGACAGGGTCAACGTGATAATGAATTGATGACAATGAACTGAGAGTGAATATACCATCGTACACAGCATTGAATTGCCAGACACCTCCATTGAGGTCCCATTCCTCCACAGTGTATCGGTCTTGGTTGGGATTTGCATATTCGGTGCATGGTTGGAATGTGACACTATCGACTGAGCTGAATGAGCGGGGGTCGCACAGTCGCTGCAATTGACTATCGACGGCGCCCTCTGAAAGGAGGTGGTACGTCCAGCGTTGCCTGCCGCCACGACCGAGATCAGTCGTGCAAAAATCCTTGACTTCCTCCAACGCCTGGAGGTTTTCCGTGGACGTTGCGGCAGCGAGAGTGACGATGTTGTAAATCATCCCAGAGAAGAGGTGATGGAGGGGGGAAATTCGATTAGTGTCCTCGAGAAGAGGTCGATGCTGATGCTGATGATGCTGATGACATGGCGAGTGGATCTGGGGGACCTTTATATGTGTCGCCCCCGCGCTCCTGGACTAACTCCTCGACATTAGAACGTGCGGAAGCTTGTTGGTGCGGGAAATTACCTTCATATCCTCGTCAGTGGCCGTAATGAACATCGCAAAGTAGCAACTTCCGGGACTGGTACAGACCGTGGCCTGTGAGCGAAGCTGGGATTCAACCTAGCCGAAGGAAAACCACGGCGCAAAGACGCTCGAGAACAGCGCGGCCAAGGATTGACGTCAGGAAACTGAGCAAGTGATTTGATGCCTTGTGCTGATGAATAGTCCAGAAACGCACACTCTGATGGCAGTATAACCAAAGGGGTGTATCCCGCCTATCGTCCCGTCAATGATGTCTGAGATGAAGGGGTCGTGGTATGTCCCCATTGTAACGTCGTGGCGCATTCTCATGTCAGCGGGCTAAATGTATAGCACGTTGTGCTGTGCACAAGGGGCTGTGAGCACTTTAGCCTGGATTTGCCTAGTGATCGATTGAGAACATGTGGGCAAAAGGTCAGCGAAGCCTCCACACCGAGCTCACCATGGCCAATTGCTCTCATGAGCCTGCACCTGAATCCCCAAATAGCAACTGGTGATAGATTCGATGAATTGTTGCTGTTGCATGCTGTGTGCAAGAGGGGCGGGCCATGTGGGCCATTTACTGTCGGCCAGAACCGAGATCCCGAGTGCTCGTGGAGATTAGCATTCGAAAGCACAACGTTGCCTATTCATCGGGCAACGGTACGTGTTCTATCAAGCTGGGTCCAAGAGAGCAAATACAAACTTGTGAAGAGCGTGTAGTACATCTAAAGCAAAAGTATCATCTATGCATGCACGATCGCATGTCGTAAAAAGAGCGTCACCGCAACTCGAAGCTGGCGAATGCTAAATTGTAATCACCAAGCTCATAGTTGATCTTGTCAGTCCTCCGGTAGCTCCTCGTATAGCCATCGGCAAACTCGTGCAGTGCATTCAGGCTACCGGACGAAGACGAATCAGGACGGGAAGCAGCCAATGAACACTTGAATTCTCTCTGCGCAGCTTCCATGACGGTGTCTGCCTCGCCCTCCTCGGCATTGCCGTTAGCCTCTTTCGAAATGAACAAGGTCAGGCTGAGCCTCCCAGGCTGGAAGATGTCCACGACACGCTGAATAAGGGTTCGCAAATCAGGGATATCACCAGCAGAAGAAGCAGAAGAAGCAGAGAGGGGCACATTGCACTCGAAACTGGCATAGGACCAGCCTTCCTCTGGCGTCACATGAATGGTGTAGTAGCCCTCGCCCGCACCAGCTTTGGCGACACCGTCTCCGCACTTGAGCAGGGCGTTGCATGAATACCCACAGGGAGTGAAGGCATACGCGTCCAGCATAGTCAGGTGGGGGGGAAAGATGTCCGTGATACCGAGGGCGGCCGAGAGTGTCTGCCCAGCGATGGAAGGCAGCGTCTCCAGAGAGATGCCGTCGACTGGAGAGGGGGGCACTGAAAAGAAGAATGGCTCACGAGCCTCGCGTGACAAGTCGCTCATGAGGATCTCAATTGTATAGTCCTGGGTGATGCTCGCCCGGAGATCGTCTGATGCTGGCGGCAGCTGGGTGTCCTCATTGGACTGGACATGCGCCAACGGAAGGACTTTGGAAGGACTGGGAAGCGTTCCTCGGACGACGGTAGGGGTTGTTACGTAAAATAACCAGTGGTCGCCATTGACCTTGCCGACTGTGTAAGCAGACCCGTTGCGGAATATGGCGTCGAGAAATGCGACTTCGTGTTTCCACTCGCGATGGGGGTCGGGCTGGCGTTCTGGGAACATGAATGACTTGCGGGAGTAAAAGCACTGGTAAACGGACGGAAGTGAGGCATGTTGGCGAGCAATATCGAGGATGCGCGGAAGACCGAGGAGGTTGAGTGTAGTTCCGCATGTCTTCAAGATGACGCGGTGTGCAAAGACAAATAGGGAAGACTCGCTGGAAATGCAGGATATGAATACGTGAGGGAAATGAACTGAAATGAAGATGACGAACACACCTCAAGAGATAAGCATCCGTCTGCTCGCCTTCGATGACACTGAGGACTTTGCACTTGACGATGTCAAGCATGTCCTCCCAGACAGAGCGAGGGATTTTTCTCAGGCCGGCCCGGCTGTCGTTTTGGGAGTGTGGGTCGTGGAGGCTAGCGGCCGAAGGGGCGAACCACACTTCGAGCAGCTTCTCCGGACCCTCGAACGGGGTGGAGGTGTAGAGGGTGTCCCTGTCATCGACTGCCATCGGTGACGCGGGAGATGGGGGGGACTCTGTGGAGGGATGCTATCGAGGAGGGAAGTCGTAGCCGCCGCAAAGGGCTGTTCCCGTATGCATCAAACGGAATCTTTTTGGATGTGGAGGGGATTCTCGCGACACTGAGCAGAAGATCTGCCGGGTTCACGACGACAAGGAGGCGGACTCGTGTATCGATCCATCGATCCATCCATCTCTAAAAGTCTGTACAGCCACACACCTGTATAGGTCGTGTCGGAGAATGCCGAGCTGGCCCAGCACCGACGCTCCCCTCAGCGAGCACGCCGTCGCTCATGCTCAGAAGACTCTTTCCCCGACGCTTTCTCTCCAGGGTCACGTCCCCCGTGCTCCCCACCGCCGTCAGACTCACTCGCCCGACCCCCCTGGCCCCCGTGCGCCTCGCCCGCCAATACCGCCCATCCGCACCCCGCCTCGCCTCCCCGTCCCCGCACGGCGAGCACCCGTCCCTGCCCCCTGATGCAACCGTCTCCCAGCGCCTCAAGCACCTCGTCCGGTCCTATGGATGGTATGCCCTTGGCGTCTACCTCGTCTTCTCCGCGCTCGACTTCACCGTCGCCTTTGCCGGGATCCAGCTCCTCGGTGCCGAGCAGGTCTCGCAGGCCGCGGCATACGTGAAGCACGCCGTCTTTGGGCTCTTTTCCAATGAGCCACCAGAGCCGGGCAGGGACGAAGCCGAGAGCCCTGCAGCGAGCCATGGCGGCCAGGAGGGGCTATATGCCATGCTCGTCCTGGCATACACGATCCACAAGACACTCTTTCTTCCCGTACGGGTTGGCCTCACGGCCGCTCTGACGCCTCGGATAGTAGGCTGGCTCCGTGCGCGAGGCTGGGCTGGCAGTGAGGGAGCCAGGCGGGCCGCAAGGGAGGGGAGGGAGAGGATTCGAATCACAAAGGGCCGGGATTAGATGCCAGTGCACCCGTTGTCGAGTACGTTACCACCGAGCTCACGCGTACTCTACCGTCAGTTGGCGCGAGACAGACGTGAGGAAAAGACGGAGGGGTTGGTCATGTGATCAGCTTGTTCTGCTAAGATGACCATGTGGGCCCACCGACATCCGTGGTTCAACCCATCGACCTTGAAACGCAGGCTGTCCGCCGACAACGATGACGACCACGACGACCACGACGCTTTCTTCTCCTTTGATGCGTCCCCATCTCCGTTCCCAACCAGTCGCCGGAAGCGACCCAGATACAACTCCCTCGAGCGCACACTGGCACACATGTCACTGGACAGTGCGCTCACCACCTCTAACGACGTGGACAGGACCTACAACCGCAACGTCCCCTTACCAGGCTTCGTCGAGGTGTCGGGTGCACCCACGTCCGAACAGGTCGACATGGACATCGAGCCTACCGGTACGTTGTACCACTCTCTCGTCGATCCATTGTCCCGATGACCGTCCACATCTGCATAGTGGTCGCCACCGACACGTCCTCGACACACGGCATGAACGGCTGGGAAAGTATAGAATCGGAGCAGCTCGATGTCAAGGAGGTGCAGATATCTTCTGTCGTGCTCGAATGCCTCAGAAAGCAAAGCAAGTGTCCATCTCCCTCCATACCTTTTCCTCCCCAGACCTCCCAAGCGCTTGTGCTATATCGCGCTCCACGACCGCCCTCTCCAAAACAGGTGGGATCTCTGGGTAAGGGCAAAGAAGGGATGCCGACGCCGACGTCAACCCCAGCAGCGCATGAGGACGATGCCATGGAGGTCGAGTAGGCTTAGCGCACGTTCACGACCATGTCTCGCACTCGTATGAGAGCGAATACCAAAAATCATCATCTAATCCAAACGAGGCTAATCTATGGTCGTGGACAACAGAGGCGTGAATGAGCATAAACAGGGCAGGCAAGCGCAATGTTACTACAACCACTGGGGGGAAACATCCATTCGCACCAGATTTGGACATCTATGCAGAGTAAACGAGACGATTTGTATTTACGTGCCCGTCTGGGGAGTATACGCCATCATGGCACTGTCAGCTCCGGATGCTACCTGCGCTGTTTCCTCGCCTCGGTACAGACCGTCTGTGAAGGTCAAGTGTGAGTGACGTAGGCGAGTATGGGCATGGGGATGTGGAACGTGGTGCATCTGGACTTGCGAATACGTGGGGCGCAGCACTACCGTAGGATTTGTGGTGGCCTTTCCTGCATGCTGGGAGAGGTGGGATTGGCCTGATGGGATGGAGCTCGACTGCGTGTTGGTATGCACAGGAGGGGGTTGTGTCGAGACGGCAGGGGCAATGTGACCGGAGGAGGTCGGGTGGTTGTCGGAGAAAGAAGGGGCGAGAGGAGGGGACAACGCAGGCGTGGAGGAACTGCGGTGGGGAAGAGAGCTGTAGGATGTCGTGGCCAAAGCCGTGGTGCTGGTGTCCTGGGCGGGGAGGATGCGATTTTGAGAGAGCTGGGTCTGGCGTTGCTCATGGGGGATCGGAGTAACGGACTGGTCTTGATGGACCTGTACATCTGCAGCGTCGAGGAGCGCTACAGGGATATTTTCCTCAGGCGGTGCCTGCTGAGCGAGTTTCTGGGTGGCAATCTCTTCGGCAGTCAGGAAACGGCCACCCGGACCACGGGGACGACGCATCGCATGCTTGTGGCGGGATTCATGAAGATAAGGCTAGTGAGCGAGAGGTAAGCAGGAGAGAAAAGGGAGGTGCGGGGCGGAGAAAAAGACGAACTTTGCGCTGCCTGGAGAGGCGGTGGACCTCCTCGAGGCGAGCTCTGGCGACACGGCGTTTGAGGATGCGGAAATACTGCTTTGCGTTTACGTAGAGGGGCTCCTCGTCAACGTTTGGGTCATCGAGCACGGGCTCACTGGTGTTGGTGGACTCGACATCGTGGACGTGGTGGAAGATGTCCTGTGCAGGGGAGTTGCGGTGGGTGGTGTGGGAGGGGGAGGACGGGGCGGGGGAAGGGTTTCTGTAGAGGGTGCTGTTGTAAATTTCGGTTTGGGGGGCGGACGGGGCGGGCTGGGACTGGGACGGGTTTTGGAAGTTGTTCTGGAAGTGAAGATGGTGGTAAGCGGGAGAGAGCAGCTGATCGACAGGATCGCCCATTGATTGGCTCGCAGCGTTCACCGTCCTTGAAACGTCCGTATGCACACCCATCCAGTCACGCTCACCGCTCCAGTCACACCAGTCACACCCCTCC